>JAPYZL010038601.1:0-30140 GCA_030522825.1 Platygaster orseoliae
TAGCCACATATGTGGGCTACAATATAGTGCCATTTGCAGATCCTCTCAGCCCTTATACTGCCTCAAAAATTTAATAATATCAAAAACTGTGCATTTTGCCCAAGTTTCCCCTACAGCTTAAAAAAAAAAAATAAAAAAAGCTAGAAATAGTATGGAAGATTAGAATTTTTTTTATTATAATGTGAACTTTTATAATGTTTCGATCTTGTGACTTTTTGTGATCTTATGATTTTTCGTAATTTCATAACTTTATGTGATTCCTAATTTTTGGATTTTAAATAAATCAAATATAAACAAATAAAATTCACAAAAATATACCTGTAACTTTCAAACGAACATAGTTATTAACTGCAAAATTTCAAGACATTTCGTGCAGTAGTTTTAAAGTTATTATTCACATTTATATAACACATATAGATGATAATAATTACTACTTTTTGTAATTAGTCTTTGTAGTAGTATTTTGTAATTAGTAATGAGGTAACTGAGTACCAAATAATTTAATAATTGAGAATCAAGCAACGGAGGGAGGAGAGCATTATCAAATTTTTCGGAAATATGCAGACGGTTTTTTCATTTTTTGATTATAATCGAAAAAACTTGAAAAATATGAACAAACAGCCAAAAGTTCAGAAAAATCGAGAATTTCGTAACATTTTAGAAAACCATTAGAAATTTTCAAAATCATGTTCAATATTTCTTCAAAATATGCCTAATATTTTTCCGTTTCTTGATAAAAATGAAAAAAACCTCAGAAATGTTAAGAAATTCCGAAATCCCAATGAGTTGGGCTGATTTTCGCAAAATTCACAAAATTTCAAATAATTTGTATGGCAGATAAAATTGCACAAACTCAGAATTTATTTTTTATTTTAAATTAAAAAGATTATCGAATATTAGAAAAAAATTTCACAAAATTTCGTCACATTCTAAAAATTTTCATAAATTTTGTAGAATTTTTTCATTGTTATATCTCTTCAAACTATATATGGTATCTTTTTTTCTTTGAAATGCTCAAAAATTTTAAAAATTTAAAAAATATGCGAGATGTCGACCCACGCTTTGATTTTTACTCAGAACTCTCCCAAAACTCAAAATTTTTGAAATTATAAAAATAGTGATTAAACTAGAAACAAAATTCCACGTTTTAGTAGCTGCACAATTTTGAAACTCGAATTTTTTTACAAAGTTGTCAGAATTTTTCAAAAATACTTCATAACATCATTTTGAAAAATTGTCGAGTATGTTAAATTACTTGAGTGATTGAAAAATTTGAATAAATCTTGATGTATAACGTTTTTTAATGACTTCATAATGAAAAATCAAGAGAAAAACCCGATGTTCTTTATTCGGAGTCGCAGTTTTTGTATGTGAAATAACCACTGATTATTTGTACACATTGCAAGTGAGCAGCTCGATCGCATTCGTTACAATGAGTCGTATTCTTTCAGTTTTGCTTTTTTACACATTTTTTTTAAATTCATAGAAATACTCAAAAACGCTGAAAAATACGAAAATACGAGAAATCAATCATACCCTTAAAATCTGAATAGATGCAATTTGCCTAGAATATATAATTACTGAAAATCAATGGAAATTCGAATTCTAGATCATCAAAAAAATTCTTATAGTAATCCACAAAAATACTAGAAATTTATTAAAATGCTAACAAAATTTCATGAATACTACAAAAATTTTATAAATACTAAAAATCTTTCAATAGGTACTCAAGAATTATGTAGATTTGTTTTTCTCAAAAATTTATAAAACTACTATCCCTAGAGCATACTATTAACAAAATATATATATATATATATATATATATATATATATATATATATATATAAATCCATTCCCATAATGAAAATTCTTCAAATTGAATAAATACTGAAAAAATACAAACAACAGAAAAATTTTGGAAATATGAATAATGTTTTATGTTTTGTAACATATCTCAAAACCTTTACAACTTTCAATACTATATCATCAAATTCTATACATCTGTCAGCGTTTCAAAAAACTACTATAAATCTGTAAAAATATCGAAAAATACTACAAAATTCTATGAAGAGCGTATAATTTAAAAATTCAACAATCCTCTATACTTCTTAAAATTTGTGTGTATATAGTTAAAAAAGAATCTTAAAAAATATAAAGATTTTTTACAAGTTTTCTCCTCAAAGCATTTTATTCTGGGAAGCTCTATAAAAATCCTCTAAATTCTGTGAATTCTAAAGAAACATGATAAACCCAAAAAATTAAAGGGAACTCCCTCTTTAATTTCGACCCAAAATTTTTGAAATGGTGGTTAAACTAGAAACCCAATGCAAATTTAAGGAGTTGCAGAGTTTTGAAACTCGAACTCATTCCAAAGTTTTAAGGATTTTTCCAAATTACTCTATAACGTCGTTTCAGAAATTAAGAAAATTTGAACAAACATTAATGTATCACGTTATTTCATTTACTATTCATGAAAACCACAAAATTTATCAAAAATATACAAACTATAAAATTCCTCCTGAACCACTTATTTTTGATGCAAAAACTTGATCGTCCGATCGAAAACAGGCCGGATTAAAACGGTGGCATATTTATCAATCGAATGCAAATTGCCTCGTTGCAGCGTGTCTTATCGAGGTAAACAAAATTAATTGCCGAAGAAACCTAGAATCAATATCGACTGCTATCCCATTAAATCAGCAAACACTTTTTCTCCAGGAATCGTTTTCTATTTGCGACGACGAAATTCCAGTTTTCCAAGACATCATCGGGCTCGTCATTAAAAGAAAATCTAAGATCTGAAAGTCCGTCAGAGCGACTGCAAGGAATTACAATGCGAGACGAAAAAAAAGACGAGAGCGACGCGTGTGAGAAAAACGGACGAATGAGGATGACTTACATTATTACATGGATAATCAAGGCCGAACCGGTGCGAAGGAAAATTTACGCGTGAGAAAATGGAATAGAAATCTCTGAAGAAAAACGTGCTTTTTAAGCGCAGGAATGTGGTGTTTCTTGATTAAGGGTACAGAGCTACCAGACGTCTCTTTGGAAAAATTGGAACACGTACACGATTAGCTTAACCTAAACTAAACCTTAAGCATTAAAACTTTTGAACGTTTAAACTATTATTTCAATAACAGACAAGTTTTATAAAATAAAATTTGTAAAAATAAAATAAACAAGTTTTTATTTCGTAATACTGTTAAAAACACTGTTAGGTTTATTTGAAAAATTCAAATCGAGAATATTTTTCTTCGAAAATTGTACAGATTGAAAATGAAAGTTTCGTATCACCTATTCAGATTTATTGAAAAAAATTTCAATTAATTAATAACTCAAATTTATATTATATTATACAAATAGTCAAATTATCACATAATGAATAAATATCATCAAGAAATAATATAACGAACAAATATCAAAGTATACATAAACTATATATACCTATATATAAAAAGAAATATTAATTATATGTATATAAATACATAAATAAATATGACAAATTGAACAAATTTTCAATATATATTTTAATAATAAGAATAAATTAAAATCTATTAAAATTGAATTAAATGAATGAAAAATTATATTATTCATACAAATAATAAAATTATTATCTAATAAATAAATATAATCAATAAGTAATATAATTAACAAACATCCAAGAATGCAAATGATATATATATATATATATATATATATATATATATATACAATTATTATTATTCACCTCATTTTTTATACCATTATAAATATATTATACTTTTTATTATTTGTATGTATAATATAAATTATCATTGTAAATCCTCTTGTTAAATTGAAGTAATTCCGAGGGTAAATACGCTCCGTATTATTATAAATGTATGTTATCTTTGAATGATCCTTAGAGCCAAGAATGTAATAAAGAACCAACGAATGTCCTTTTAATTTCTCATTTATTTTTCTAATAAGTCAAATAAATGAGAAATTAAAAGGACATTCGTTGGTTCTTTATTACACTTTTGGCTCCAAGGATCATTCGAAGATACATTCATAATTTTTCATTCATTTAATGTAATGTTATTTAATTATAGTTTAATATTATTATTGAAATATATATTTAAAATTTGTTTAATTTATCATAAAAATTTATGTATAAAATTATAAGGGACGGATGTGGTTTAAAAATTACTCGAAACAAACAAAAAAAACTAATTGAACAATACGAACAAAAACGCGAAATTCGCTAAAAGCGTAGGGGCGTCGAGGCGCTGGTGCGGGCGAATCGCGAGCGCATAATCGCGTTTCCGAAGCAAGCAGTGAACAGTCTAGCACGAGCTACCGCTCAGGAGACACCGGCTCGAGACTTGCTAGTTTCAAGGTAGACAACTCGCGTGCCCCCTCTTCATACTTGAAAAAAAAACGAATCCCTAAACTTCAAAAACTGCCCTTCAAAAGTGCCGCATCCCAAAAGCAATCGTAAAAAGTCAACTTTCCAGTGATAGCAAAAGTGTCAACACGATAACGCTCGGAATGCGCGGAAATTCCTGATAAAAATTTCGGTGTTATCTCGATGAGCTGGATTTCGTTAAGAAAGTTATCAACGTGCTTTTATGTAATAATTTTTAATAAGGTGCTCGCGAGCGAAGATTATGGTGAAAGTGACTCGTTGCGTCACGAAAGCGCAATCGCAGATACCGCCAATTAGGTATTTTTCAGAGATGCCGTTTTTGAAACAAGGTCCATGAATTCGTATGTGCACGGAGAGAAATTTTTGGTTACAGCAACCATTCATTCAGTAAAATATGAGTTCACCAAAGTTTTGGACAGTATAACCAAAAGTTTAGGTATGATAAGTAAATAATTGGTTATTGCAATCTAAGTATCAGTCATAAAAATTGAGTATTATTTGCTATAACAGAAGTTTTGGTTGTAGTACCAGATTTTACTAAATCAATGGTTGCTGTAACCAAACCATTGTTTATGATTTTAAACTTAAAAAAATACCAAATATCGTAACTACGTAAGCCAGTTTCGCCAGATGCATGCAGTAAGATTAGGGTAGGTCGGAATAGAGAAGAGAAATTCGAAAGTTTTTTTTCAGTATCAACAAAATTTTACAATTTTTTTCAACATTTATTTACAACTTGTGTAATGATTGTGAAATAATCTAGAATTCTTGAAATTCCAAGAAGTACATTGATTTGTTAGGGTAGTGATTAGATTGCACGAAAATTATTGGACATTGATTAGAAACTTTCAATATTATTAGGTAGTTGATACGTTTTTTTTTAGATTTTTTTTATTATTTGTTTATTATTTATATTATTTTAATATTATATTAATATATATTTTATTATATATTATTATATTATTTTATTATTTTAAAAATTATAATTTAAAACGCTCGTAAATTATCGATGAAGATTTCTAAAAGTTTGAAAACTTGAAAAACCTCCAGAGTTTTTCACATAATTAACAATTATCTGACTCAAACAATTTTAACTTAAACAGTTTCTCTTAAATTTTTCTTACATATCCTCAAATTTTCAAAAATAAATTTCTCAACCTTCTAACTCCTCGAAAAAAGTTTCCCATCATAGTTTTTCATTCTTTGTACTTCGAAGTCATAGATCTTAATTTTTGTAAATCCAGAATATATTTTCCAATAAAAAATTCAGAAAATTTTATAAAAATCAATAAGTTTCTTTACAAAAACAACCCAGTCATCAAATTTAAATTCATAAATTTCTTATTTCTGAAATTTTGGCATCGTCGATTTAAGAACATTGAATAAAAAAAACAGTTTTATGAAAAGACAGTAAACTCAAGTAAAACACGCGAACCAAACCATGATTGACGCGGCACCGAAAAAAAAACCCGAACAATAAAAAATAAATTACGCGTGACATAAAAGCACGTGGAAGAATCCACATATGTAACTGCTGCATATTTTTTTTTTAATATTTACGTAAGTCGATGGTAAATAAGTTGATAAATGGGCTGCGCAATATTCGATGAAAACGGAAATGAGACTTGGCTTAAAAAAAATTAATCACCTCGCGTAGCACGATTTAGAAAACACGATATATTCAAAGATTTATAAATCTTCATTTCCAGTGTACCTGAAATTTTTTATCAAAAATTCTAATGATAAATTCTAACAAAAAAAAAATACGTTGCAAATCACTCATTTTAATTTTCGATATATCAAGTTGAAAATGACAGAAAATATTCGAAAAAGGTCAATAAACATGGATATTTTTCACAGCCATTAAAAAAAATGTACTTGACATAAATTGTACGTGGAAATATTAAAAAACAACCCCCTCCCCCTTTTCTAGGTAAAATTTATGCAACTATGATAATTTTTGCCATTGGAAATGTATTTAAACGCTTGGAAATGTTGATTTTAGTGGTGGAAAATGAGAGTCATTAACGTTAGAATGATAATAAAACTCAAGTCGTGAATGGGTTAGCGCTCATTATGACACATGTTGAAGAAGGTTCAGCAATCTTTCAAGCTACTGCTAATTTTCCAAACACGTGACAAGCGATTAAGATTCCGAAGCTATAAAAGTACTCATTCTTGGCTGAGCGGACCTTGAGCTGTCGGAGATGCAAACATTAATGAAAAACAAACTCTTTTATTTCAATGAGAAGGTATTTTATTGATAGAAAGATATGCGAATTACTTTGAATTGTGAATAAACAATCAATCTGAATATGTTTTGCATACAACTTAAGCAAAGAAGAGTTTTTGAATATCAGAATATCAGATTTTGAACTAAGAAACTAATATTTTTATTTTCATGTGACCTTCATAAGGAATTATTAATTTAACTAATAAGTTAAAAAATTGAAAAGAAAGCCTAATTTAGAACAACTATATGATATTCAATGTACGTATTCGTGGTCAAATGATGTGCAATAAAAATCTTACTTTAAGACGACTTGGAAGGCATTCTCTTTTCATCCTTCTTCCTCTCATTTACTTTCCATTATATGCATCTCTCTCGCACTACAGTAGCTTTCGAGTAGTCTTAATGTGATATTTGGGTTTCGTTAAATTATGTTGATATCTTGTTTTTTTCGATAGTGAATGGACGAGAAATGCCAGGGCACCGTCAGCCTAACACCCTCGAGGTGCTTAGCTTGGGACGCGTGTGCCAGCAACTCGACAGCACATGTCGCCGGCTCCAAGTGCTATCCCAAGAAACTTCGGCCGCCCAAGTTCTCGCTTACGCCAAACAAAACATCCGGCCCTACTACGTGAACGCCCTGACGAGCAGATTGCGTTCATTGGTCATCGCAGAAACGACGAAAATGCTCTTCGGGCCATCCGTTGATGGCTCCACCCTGATTTCAGGACCAGCTCCTCTGTACCTCCTAGCTCTTCTTCTAGCCCCAGACATTAAAAAACTCAAGGTCAACCTGTGCTGCTACTACGGCTGCAGTCACCAGACTTCACTCTTGAAACTTCTAGCCACCGAAGGAACTGGACTCAAGTCACTGGAACTTGCCCGTTCCGCACTGCTGAGACTGGACTGCAGACTTCTGAAGACGGCACTGCTGACGATGAAAAATTTGTCGAATTTGACTCTGCGAAACATCGCCAACGACGCTGCTTTGCAAGTGATCGGTCGTTCCTGTCCGAAACTGCAAGTTCTGGACGTTGCGTGTTCGAGACAGGTCACTGACGCGGGATTACGACAACTGTTGCTGATGCAGATAGAGTTTCGAGACAGGTGTGTGTTAGAAAAAACCTAAGTTATCTTGGTATTCTACTCAACTCTCTTTTTCCTGCTAGGTCAAGTCGCAATCAAGACCGCCAAAACCGCGATAGCACAAGCTGGTCACGCCTTAAAGGACTCTTATCAAGACTGAAACCCAAAAGCCAACGATCTGAAAAAACTGAAAGCCGCAAACACGGCATCATCTTGGACTTGTGCGAAAGCAGGAACTCCCTGTGCGACACCTTGACAGTCATCAACGTAGCCAACACAACGGTAACCAGCGCTGGCGTGTTACTGGTCCTAATGCACGTTCCCAAGTTAGAGTCTTTAGCGGAGTACAGCCACATGGGCCGGGTCGTGGAGATGATGAAACGAGGGGACATCGGTCCAAAAGTGCCCTTCAGCTTGACGCAAGCTCGAAGCTGCAGAACCAGCTTGGCAAGGCTTCAACTTCTCGCCCAAGCCTGTCCTAAGGTTGGAAAACTTCACATTTCGGAACCTCATCACTCACCCCAAGCCCTAGAACTCTTCCCATACCTCACGTCTTTGAGCATCCATGGGATCCCAGCAGATTCTGGATGGCTAAACGGATTCTACGAGTATCTACGGAACAACGGGAGGAATCTTGTGGAACTCAACCTAAGAATCACGCAAAGCGAGGTGCCAATAGACGTCGACATCAAGGAGATATTTTTGAATTGTCCGAATTTGAGGACCTTGATCAAAGACGAGTCCAATGCTGTTTGGTCAGATGGATCGGATCCAGTTTCCTTGAGACACCTCAGGAAAGTTCAGCTTGGGCACACTGTCAGCGCCAAGGCCATTACGAAGATTCTTTCTCTGGCTCCGGAACTTATGACGCTTCATGTTCACAGCTGTTTTGATCTGACAAATGAACATCTGGAAAGACTGCTGCTTGGTAAAATCAGAGGCGACAGGCGATCTACGAATAGTCTCGTCCAGAACTTGAGATGCTTCTACATCTACGAAGCTAGCAAAGTTTCAGCTTCCACTGTGCTTAATATGTTCAAAAATTGTGGAAAACTGAGGAAAATTGGGAATCTAGCCAATTGGGGCTTAGATTGCGATGGCATGAGGACGCTTACGGAGACTTTGGCAGAAGCAAATTTGGACATTGATTTGTGCACGGGATCTCATTGGTTCTGGAGCAACTGTATTCACTGAGATGAAATTTCGCGATATGACTGTATCGTTCGTTTCCGGTTCATCGGCAAATAAATTATTATTCATGAGTCTAGATTTGTATAGAAAGAAATCTTGCCACGACGTTGATGACATCCATATTCCTTTTTAAGTCATTTGAATCATGCATGTCTGAATCAGTATGCAAATAAGATGCTTCGTTATTACGATATCAAAAGCGTTCAAAATGATACAACGAAGTTTCCAATATTTGATAAACCCGACGTTATTTTTCGAAAATATAATTAAAAATGTGTAATCCAAAAACTCTTGGCAGTGCAACAGTTGTTGTAATGATTACAGAAAATTTTCATCATTATCGTCAGTATTCCAATTTTTAAATCATCGATGAATAGGTTAGGAAATGATATATTTGTAAATAAAATTTTGTACCAAACCTGATGCCAACATTTTTCATACTTTTAAAAAAACGATGAATCGGGTAAAACTGTACCTTATCTGTAAGAGTATTAACATGGATTTCTAAGTTGTGATAGCATTCGCGTTCGTTTGCACTAAGCTTATCTTGGAATAACATTAATGCTACCGTTGAATATCGAATTTTTAGCGGTGTAATAAATTCAGTAACGTGAATAAAAATCCATCGTGATTTTTTAACAAATATGCTACGAAAATTGTAAATATTATTTATCCTTTGCATGCATTTTTGTAATAATTTTTTTTTTGACTCACCTCGGTGAATCCATGAGATTGAAGAATAAGGCTGATGAGTTTTGAGTCTGCCTGGAAGATCTTGTAAGTCATGTGTAATTGTTTGGCTGGCGAGTGTTCTGGGGGCGTAGCAAGTGCGGAGCATCTTAAAATCATTGATGATTTCACGTTATTTTAGGTGTTAAATAGATTATAGGATGATTTGTTAGATAAAGCATGTTATCATACTTGAAACGCAGCGTAGGAGTCTTGTTTCCAAACGTTCCTGGTATCAACCATTCGTTTTTGACTGGCTCTTTTGGTGCTCTGAAATTATAAAAAAAATTTTTTGTCACGCATGACTTGGAATGTTTAATAAAATGTTACTTTCATGTGAAGGGAAATTTTGTTTTAGTTAGGTACCAATTGAAAGGAATATTTGATTTGGAAAGATTTTTAAATAATTTGTATCTCATAATTTTCACATTTTTATTGTTTACATTAATTCGAAAAAAAAGAAATCGAAAATTCTAAATATAAGCTAAGTTTTTAGTGGGTTAGACACATTTGTTCTTTTTGAGAGGTGTTTAGCAAATTCATACAAATTTACGTTTCACAAGACTCGGAGTTTGAGAAGAATTTTTAAATTTGGAATGACAAAAATTGAAATTGTTCAGAAATTTCAACAGTATTACTGGCGACAAAAAATGTAGGAATTGTGGAAACAATACCAATAGTTTTGAATTCGGATTGGGTAAAATTCCAAAAAATGCATCGATTTACGAAAACTTCAATAATTGACGAAATTCATCAACATTCCTTAAAACTATAGATTTTTATTCAAATTTAAAAATTATCGACGATCTGCGAACAATAAAAAATTTTTGTAGTTGAAAAAATTCAAAAAATATTTGACGATTTCCGTAGTTTCAAGAAATTTTCAAACTTCTACACATTTTACGAACTTTTCGAATTTTCATAATCATTGATAATCTTCATCAAAACTTTCAAAGTTTCACTTTCAAAAATAATATAAGCTGTTCAAAATTCGAGGAATTTCATGAAGATACTTTTCAAGTTTTACAAATGCTAATTTTTCAACAATGTAAAAACATTATTAATATAATATTATTATGCATTCGAATTTTCGACAATGATTGACAATCTTTCAACTTAAACATTTTTTTGAATTCTTAAAACTGTAAACATCATTAGAAAAAACTTCAAAATATCCAAAACTGAAAGCTCATAAAATGCTAACCTTAATTATACTATTGCAAAATTGCATAAACAATTTTCCGCTACAACCTGTAACCGATAAAGTAGAAAGCCAAAACTTTGACAAAACAGTCCTTCACTTGATAAATAAACAACCTAACTAAACCTGCCAAGAACATAAATAAAAATAGTGACCTGATTAACCTGTAAATCGGTTTTTTTCAAAGATTTACTTTCTGAAAACCAAAATTTCTTAATTGTTGAAATCCTTCTAATCAACATTATATATTTTAGAAAATCAAGTTTTATTGTAAAATATGTTATAGATACTAATTATAATTTCTGGATTTACCTGTGCGATTTGTATTGACAAAGCGGGGGTTCCAAGGCTTCTTCGCTGCTGTCGGATAATTGTGACATCCCGGAAAAACTGGAAGACATAGCCAGTTCCTTAGGCCTTTTGCCATCTTGGAACTTCTTGGCGTGATTTTTTGTGTTCGTTAACATTGCGAATCTGGAAAAAAAACTTTGTTATGAAAACGACGATTGTTCTAAATCTTGTGAAGTTAATCACGATTGTCTTCGAGAATTGAAGAATTTCAAGTTCACATTTTGAGCTGATGTCTGCAAATGTGCCCGCAGAAAAATTTTTCAGAGGAAGTTTTCCAAAATTACATGTTTTTCGTTTTGGAATATGCTGAACATGATAGTTGTTGAATCTTTACTTTTAGGAATACAAGTTCTTAATTTTTTTTTAATGAGGCGCAGTACTAATTACCTGGAAAATTCAGAATGAGTAGAATATCAAAAAATACCCACTCAAAAATACATCAAGTTAAAAATAGTATTTCTACAATTTGAAGAATAATAAATATTTTCTAAAATTCTGTATTTAAATTAAAAATGAAAAAATAACTTAGAAGTATCAGAAATACTCAACATTTCTAAATAATTTCGAAATCTCAAACATAATACATTCTTACAACTTTTTGAGTTCAATTAAAATTTTTTCAAGTTGTGAGGATTTGTGATTTTTGATCACTTTTCAAGTTTTCAGAATTTCTAATATTCAATTATAAAAAATCATGCATACTCCAGAAAACTATCATGATGAACGTAATTTACAAAATTCATAAAAATTATTAAACTTCTACAAATTTAACGTATTTTGTAGAATTTTTGAATAGGTTTAAAACTTCTGATATTTTCAAATTTTTAAAAACTCAAGATGTTAAATACAATACTAAGTTTGTTAAACTGCCCAAACGTTAAAAATATTTGTCAAGCATATTAGGATTTTTCGAGATTTTGAAAACTCATTTAAATTTTCCTATTTTGTTAAAAAATGAAAAAAAATTATGATTTTTTTTTCAATTATCATTTTTAAAAATCATGTATATTCCAGAAAACTATCATAATGAACGAAATTCACAAAATTTATATAAATTACTAAATTTTTACAAATTTCCCGTATCTTGTAAAACTTTTGACTAGCTTTGAAATTTCTAATCTATTCTAACATTTAATTTCTCAAAATGTTAAATATAATACGAAGTGTATCAAATTTTCCAAATGTTAAAAATATTTGTCAAGCTTATTAAGATTTTTCAAAGTTTTGAAAAATCATATAAATTTTCTAATTTTCGTTAAAAAATGAAAAAAATTATCATGCATTTTTTGAAAATAAAATACCTGTATAAATCCCTCGTTTCAAACATTACAAAAAATGTGAGTTATTTTTTATTATAAAAACTTTTAAATAATCCAGATTCTTTAATACTCATGTCTTATGTTAAAAGTCGCGTCATGAGATTAAACTACATAACTCCATTAATTTATCGTTAATTTCGTGAATTACAAATCTTCAAGTATCTATAAAAATTTTATAATTAAATTTCCCCAAAAAATTAATAAAAAAGAACAATCAATAATTTCGAATGTTTCCGAAATCGCAATCTATTATTAAATTTTAAAAAAGCATGCATATTCCAGAAAACTATCATAATGAACGAAATTCACAAAATTTATTAAAATTACTAGATTTTTATAAATTTCCCGTATTTTGTAAAACTTTTGACTAGCTTTGAAATTCCTAATATATTCCAATATTTAATTTCTCAAAATGTAAAATATAATACGAAGTATATCAAACTTTCCAAATGTTAAAAATATTTGTCGAGCTTATTAGTATTTTTTGAGGTTTTGAAAAATTGTTTAAATTTTCTAATTTTCGTTAAAAAATGAAAAAAATTATCATGCTTTTTTTGAAAATAAAATATCTGTATAAGTTATCGTTTCCAACATTACAAAAAATGTGAATTATTTTTTATTATAAAAACTTTTAAATAATTCAAATTCTCAAATATTCAGGTCTTATGTTAAAAGTCGCGTCATGAAATTAATTTGCATGATTCCATAATTTTATCGTTAATTTCGTGAACTCCAAAATGTTCTAATGAAATTTTCCCCGAAAATAAATAAACAAAAATAATCAATGATTTCGAATGTTTTCTGAAACGCTTTCAAATGAGAAAAACCCGAAGTTCTCGCGCTTGTCAAAAAAAAGAACGTCGCCAAATGTCAAAAAAAGTATGCTGCCGCCGGAAAATTCTAAATTCCCAGTCTAAATCGTGAATATTCGGAAAGTGTAGAAATTCCGCGAGGCTCAGCGCTTTCTAAATTTGCGGTGAAAGATACAATGCGCGTTATGTGCCGATGATCACCAATGATGGCTTCACGAAACACGACCCGGAAACGCAAGACTGCGCAAAAACAAAAAGTCGCGCCGACGTGCAAGCGCTTCTACAGGGAATCCTGCGGCGACGAGAGCGACGTACGCGACCAAGAGCTCGAAAACCCGCCCTGGATATTACGACTTCCGGTCGAAATTATTCTGCACGTTCTAACGTTTTTGCCATGTCGCGACCTGAAGAACGTCAGCCAAGTCAACGCGTTTTTTCACGGCATCGTAGGCGACGCGGCACTTTGGAAAAATTACGAGGTTCGGGTGCCAAAATTTTTATTTCCTAGATGCAACGAGAAATAATGCTTAGATTTTTGTAGAAAAATCATGCTTAGGTACACTACCGTGCAAAAGTATAAGGACATCATCGAAAAAATCTATTTTTTGAGTTTGTGATTGTTTTTTATTGCGTTCAACAGAATTGTATTGATCAAGTTTTGTATGTAAACTATAAAATAGACTTTTTCGTCATAATTTACACACATTTGCAATAAATTAGCTCATATTATAAGTCAAAATGATGGATGGATGAAGAAACAAAAAATGTATATTTTTAAGTGGCCTCATTTTTGCGCTGTAAAATAAATAAATAATTTATTTTTATGAAAAATTCATTTATATTCATTGATATTCATTGAATTTATTATTTTAATATATTTTAATGAATAAGCGCATACAATATTCGGTATTTTTAAATATTTTCATACAAAGTTTTCATGTAATAAACATACATATAATCATAACAAAATTTATTCATGTATTTTTTAGTATTCATTACATTTTGTAGGATTGTCAAGTATCTACATATTTATAGTACTATACAGGATATCCAGAATTTAATACTCTAGAATGCAAAGTTCGATAAATTTTTAGTAATAAAATTGATTGTTCAGAAAACTGTGTTGCTAGGTCTCTGAAAAAGAATCAAATTTTATAAATATACAGTAACTTAAAGTTGTTCACTTAATGCATAAGATTTTGCAAATAAATAATCGTTTTTTAAGGTCAATTTTGATTGAATGCAGCATATTTTATTTGAAATAACAGGTAGTAAGCGACGAACTAACAACAGTCCAAGTGATAAATGAACTCAAAAAAATGCCTATGCTGCGAAAAATAAAGATCGAATCACGTGGGGATATTGAAGAAATATTAGAAAAAATTTCTAAGCTCAACAAACATTTGGAAGTTCTACAAATCACTGATTGCACTGGTAATTTCTTAATATTCCGAAATTCGCTTAAAATTTCAACTAAATCATTAATAACGAAGTTCTTAGATTTTTTTTTTTATTCTTTTTATATCAATTCACTGAATACAAAAAAAATGAAACAACTTTCGTTGTTTCGAACAAAAAGAATTCCATGAAATTATAAAAGTAAGACAAAAAAAGCGCAAAATGCACATCAAACACGAAATGAAATTTAAAAAGAACGGCAAAAGCGATGAAAAAAAAAAAAAATGAAAGCACGCGTAATTTAAAAAGCGAAATTTACAAGTATATGTTAATACAAACGGAAAAATAGAATATAATCTTAATAAAATCAACTTAGAATGTGTTTACTTCATAAATTGTTATTGGTATACAACTTTTATTTGTTTAAAAAATAAAAGAAAAAATTACTTTATTTAATATATAGAATGTTCACTAAATATTCGATCAAATATGTTGAATTTCATTTATTTGATCGTCGACCATCAAATAACTTTTTGAAATAGTAAGAATCTATTAATTCATTAGTCACTTAAAAAACTCTACTAATTGAATATTAGAATTTGAAACTACTAATGTGGTTAGTGAAAATTTCATTAATCACAGTAGTGATTAATTCACTGAGTGTTTAGTCGTTTCAAAAATTTCACTAATTGGAATGTTCATAAAGTTTACAACGTTGACAAATCACACGAAAAAATTTTTCAGAGATTTACTAAAAATAATGTAAAACCTTGAAAAAACAAATTCGATGAAGCACCTAACAAGGAAATTTTTAAAAATTCAAGAATACAAAAATTGTGATCATTTTGAGTCAAATTCTGAAATTTGAAATTCTAAAGTTAAAAATGCTAATTTAAATTCTAAGATTTGAATTCTATATTCAAAAATTTTTATTTAAATTCTGAAATTTGAATTCTAAACTCAAAAACTCTTATTCAAATTCTGAAATTTGAATACTAGATTCAAAAATTCTGATTTAAATTCCAAAGTCGAAAATTCACTAAAAAAAATTCAAGAATTTACTAAAAGAAAGAACAAATTGAACGAATTTACTGTGAAACTTCACTGCATTCTGAAAATTCTGATTCATATTCTTCAATTTGAATTATGAATTGAAGAATTCACTGAATTCAGTGGAAAAAATCAAGAATTTAAAAATTCTGAGAATTCTGATTCAAATTCTGAAACTTGAATTCTGAATTCCGAAATTCTGATTCGAATTCTAAAGTTTAAATTCTTAATTCAAAAATTTTGATTCAAATTCTGAAATATGAATTCTAAATCCAAAAACTCATATTCAAATTCTGAAATTTGAATTCTAGTTTCAAAAACTCCTATTCAAATTCGGAAATTTAAATTCTAATTTCAAAAATTCTGAATTCAATTTTGAAATTTCAATTCTAGATTGAAAAATTCTGATTCAAATAAAAAATTCGAAAATTCACAGAAAAAATGCAAGAATTCACTGAAAGAAAGAACAAATTGAAAGAATTTGCTGTGAAACATCACTGAATTCTGAAAATTCTGATTCATATTCTTCAATTTAAATTATGAATTCAAAAATTGACTGAATTCATTGAAAAAATTCAAGAATTTATTAATTCTAAGAATTCTGATTCAAATTCTGAAATCAAAGTTCTGAATTCAGAAATCGTAATTCAAATTCTAAAGTTTGAATTCTGTATTCAAAAATTTTGATTTGAATTCTGAAATATGAATTCTAAATTCAAAAACTCTTATTCAAATTCTGAAGTTTGAATTATAGATTCAGAAACTCTTATTCAAATTCTGAAATTAAAATTCATATTTGAAAAATTCTGAATTAAATTCTGAAATTTGGATTCTAGATTGAAAAATTCTGATTCTAATAGTAAATTCGAAAATTCACTGAAAAAGTTCAAGAATTCACTGAAAAAAAATCAAATTAAAATAATTTTCTGTTAAACTTTACTGCATTCTGAAAACTCTGATTCATATTCTTAAATTTGAATTTAGAATTCAAGAATCCACTAAATACAGTGAAAAAATCAAGAATTTAACATTTCTGAGAATTCTGATTCAAATTCTGGAAATTGAATTCTAAATTCAGAAATCCTGATTCAGATTCTAAAGTTTGAATTCTGAATTCAAAAATTTTGATTCAAATTCTGATTCAAATTTAAAACCAATAATTCAAATCCAGAAAAAATATCCTCGTGTGATTTTTCAACGTTGTAAACTTTGTCAACATCTAATTGGAAGGTAAACTTAACTTAACCTGACTTAACTCAACTTTAGGTTCGACGTCAAAATTGTACCTGAGGGCAGCCTGCCTAAACAGAATTCTGGAACGATGCAAAAAATTGCACACCATCTACATCCTGAACAGTCGTTTTCGTGGGAAAAAGTTTTACCGGCTCTTGGCCAACAGAACCCCAAAAATGAGGTCCATTCGAGCGCCTGCAACTTTTTCGCAATTCCAGACCTTCCTCAATCACACGCCGATCGATGAAAGCGATCGGCAATCGATCATGTCCACGTTCGGAAACATCAACAATTGGGCACCTTTGCAATATTTCGAAGTCGGGCGATTGGCCATTATCAGGTAGATCGAGGAAATTCAGTGACTGATGATAAATTCGATTGTCTTTGATGATTTCCGCATTTTATACAGTTTTTTTTTTTCGTTGGTTTAGTAACGCTTTTCTTGTTTGTTCTGTTGCCTGTGTTATTGATTTCGTTATTTATTTATACACTCGATATTCATTAGAACTCGTTCCTTCATTGAATATTTTTTATAATTCGATTGCATGGAGAATAAAACAAGTTATGTTATCATTTTGTGAAAATCATTGAAAATATTCTTATAACTCCAGGCAGATATTCACATTTCAAACTCGAATATGTCAAATTTTTTTCTTTATTTTTATAACTAACATTATGAAATACAAAGAAAAGTTGAAGTTATGGTTGTTGTTTCCAATTAACGTTTCGATAAACAATGAATCAAGATTTCAATAAAATACTCCTCTAATAAACTTCAATGCAATAATTTGATGTCGTAAATAACTAGGAAATCACTTAATCCATAGTTGAAAAAAAAGATGAAGAAAAAACTCCCGAGAAAGTGTGAATTGAAACACAATAGCGACGTAAATTACACAAATAAGGAAATGCAGTACCAGTGCGTTACGCACCCGGATGTGCAATTTATCGAAGCAACACCATTGGAAATTTATTTGTTTTCTTTTTGTTCCATTGAATCAACTCTTTTTTTAAAAAATATCACTTCTATTCTAATCATACTTCAAAAATTTTTTTAACATTTAGAACGTAATAAAAAAATCAGTTTTTTTTTTGTTAAAAAGAAACTTTAATAAGAAGTGTTTTTTTTTTAATTTTTTTTCTTTCTTAAATTTTTTTTCTTTTTTGAAATTTTTTTTCTTTTTCAAAGCTGAAATTCTGTATTTAACAAATAGATGAATCGTTTTTAAAAGTATGAAAGTCGTGAAGATTTTGATAAAAGTTCGCGTGGTTATTTAAATGAGGGCATGTTCGAATTCGTGACGATGTAATTTGGAGGGATGATAACAGTGAATTTCTTGCGATCCGAACCCTTAATTAGACGTGAGCGTACTCTGAATCGAAAGAGAAATCGGCTTTTACGTACCTTACGTAATTGCTTGAATCGTGAAATCGTTCTGACGAGAGCTATTGTAATTTGGATCACTTATTTCTTACGATCGACGGTTGCTTTTATCTCAGTAACCATCGAGTTAACCTTTCAAGTGATCGAAAGACGAAAGCATACAATCTTCTAACGGTTTTTATGACAAAGGAAATTTTCTTTCCCTACCAAAAAAAATTTAACATAAATTTTATACAGTCTTTAGAGGTTGTAGAAAAATATTATCATTTTTTTATGAATGTTAGGTGATTTTTTCATCTATAAAACGATAATTTTGAATAAATTAGAGTTAATTTTCAAAGATTGAATGATTTGTAAAGTGCGTATTAAAACAGAACTTCAGGATTTTTGAATCGATTCTTGTTACTACAATTTTAAAAGATATATTTAGAAGGTAAGATTTTTCAATTAAAAATTGGACAAATTGAACATTCAAATAACACTTTTAAGAGTTTGGCATCATTCTTATATTTGCATAAAACTTTTATATTTTGCATAAAAAAGATATAAGCTTAAAGATTTTTAGAATCTGAAAAACTAGAATACGCAGGTTTGAACATTTTTAAATTTAATACTACTTCCAAAAAATTTTTTGCAATCTATCGCGTGTCTTTATTAGAAAAGATAAATTTGAGTCAGTTTAAATTTTGGAAAAATCGTACGTTTGTAAAATGTTGGTTCGAAAATTATTTTAACAAACCTCCAGAAAGTCAGATTTTTTAATTAAAAAATAGACAATTTGAAAATTAAAATAACACTTTTTAGTGTTTGACATTATTTCTATATTTTAAATTCGAGAAATCAGATTTCTCAATGTATTCAAATAACAAAAAAATATGTATACGAAAAAAAGGATTTCCAGACACTGAAAAACTAGAATACGCGGGTTCCAAAATTTTTAAATTTAATAGTTTTTCAAGAAAAATTTTTAAAATTTTTCGCGTCTTTATCAGAAAAAAAGCTAAATCAGTTTTTTCATTCTCCAAACGTACAATTTAAAATTCAGGACGTTGAATTTTAATCGAACTTATTTGGTTGCAAATGATTAGATCGACCGTTACTTCCGGCTATGAAAAAAAGCTTGGATAGAATACAAAACTTAAACGTGACTCTTACGAGTTAAATTAAAAAAATCGTATTAACACATCCTACAAAATTAAAACAAATTCAAATTACAACTTCGTTGCGAACACCCAGAAAAATCATAATAAATTACCAAACCCTACTAACTTGGAACCTTATAAAGACTTTTTATAAAGTGACCTTATAAAATCCTTATAAGGATTTTAAGGATTTCATAAAGTGTCCTCACAAAATCTTTATAATTTAATGAAAATTTTATAAGGAATTTCAAAATTTATAAGGATTACGAAATTTCATAAAGTTTTTTCCTTATAAGGATTTTATAAGGTCGCCTAATAAGAAATATTCATTTTTATAAGGATTTTTTAAGGGTGCCTTATAAAAAATGGAAAATGTTATAAGGAATTCAGATTTTTATAAGGATTTTATAAGGCTTATATAAGGTTTCAAGTTAATAGGGAATTTTTGAGTCATAATAATTATTGACAAATATTTACTTCACTTTATAAATTTTAGTCAAATGATTATATAATAAAGTAAAAATCATTAATTATAAAGCTTCATGAATACCTGAATAGAATAAAAAAAAATTTCCGAAAAATACTTCAAAAAAAATTACGTAAATAAAATAATAATAATCAAAATATTCCGAATTTTCATTGATTCTTATAGCCATGATTAACTCATTACAAAATTTTCAAATCCCAGTAAAAGTTTACGTTTTTCTCAGTTTTTCACTGAAAAAATCTTAGAAAACTTGAAAAAAATGAATATTTCTCTCAGTATTCCAAAACATCCTGCAATTTTCTCTAGAAAAACCAATAAAATTCTAGAAAAACTCCAGAAAACTCGACTTACTAAAAATTTTCCAAAACTATTCTAAAAAAATTATATAAATAAAATAATAGGAATATATATCAAATTTCCAAAAACTACTGGAAAAAAAATATAAATAAAATAATGAAACATAAATTAAATTTCTCAAAACTACTCTAAAATATATAATATAAACAAAATATATAAATGAAATTTGCAAAAACTTCCCTAAAAAAAAATATAAATAAAATAATGCGAGGTATGGATAGAATAATAATCATAAAAATATTCCGAAATTTGTTTAATCTTTGCTTAATTCTTTTTCTCCATAATAAACTCATTACAAAATTTTCAAATCCCAGTAAAAATGTGCTTTTTCCCGGTTTTTCACTGAAAAAATCTCAGAAAACTTGAAAAAAATGAATATTTCCTTTAGTTTTCCAGAAAATCCTGCAATTTCTCTAAAAAAACCGATAAAATCCTGGAAAAACTCCGGAAAACTCGACTTGCCAAAAATTTTCCAAAACTACTTTAAAAAAAAAAATTAATGAAATAGTTAAATCTAAATAAAATAATTAAATATGATTAAAATTTCCAAACACTACTGTAAAAAAAATATAAATAAAATAATAATCATTTTATAATGATTATTTTTATATAATATAATCATTTTCATAAATTTTAGTACTTATGTAATTGTTTATATATACATTGATTTTTGCATAAATTCATTTATGTCGAATCATATTTCATACATGTTCTTTTGGGTTCTAAATTTTATCGCTGAAATATAATTATTTTATTGGGCAATACCAAGTCCCCATTAGAAAAATAATCAACAACTATTGAACACTGAAGTACAAATTCGTGTGAAAATACGAAATTGCTTTGCAACACGCGAAAAAATATAATCTATCCCCGCGTGTTTATATTAACAAGTGCTCTGTTTGCACGTGCCGATTGAACTCTCCGATAACAGTGAAAGATATTGCATAATTTCTCGCATCTCGTACGACCTGAGCTACATTTTCATCTCTCAAAAGTTCTTTTCACGTTGAATTTACTTTGAAACTAACGCAAAAAAAATATTCAGCATTTTTCAACAGTACCTAGTAAATTACAATTTTTTTTAAATGTAAAGAACTGGATTTTCCGTGATTTGAAAATGTCGAAATAATGGACAAAACTCGCGATGAATTTTCCGAGGGAAATGCCAAGGCGGAAAATCGTGATTCTTGATTCCGCGACCCGAGAAAGCAGATTAAATCCGACGTTCGATATATTGTTCAGTGTTAACCCATATAAGGAGTGATTACTTTGGTACCTACATTCGCTATCAGTGACTTGAAAAAGCAAGTGAGCGGCACGCAATCGTCAATCAAAAAACCAGGATGTTAGAAACAGAATTTTTTTTACAAAAAGCTTTAAAAACTGTTAAATAGTGTAAGTACTGTTTTAAAAAATCGTTAACTTTTTTTTATGTAGAGTTTTTCAAATTTTATACATAAGTTTTGTTGACACAGCACATCTTTTTTTTTGCTACAGCAATTTTTTTTTTTTTTCGAGTGCGTAACTGCGTAATCAAAGAACGAAAATTGAAATTCATTACTTGAGTAGTCATGATGGAAAACAACTTATATTAAGAAAAAAAAAACTGCTACAACACCCCTTGGAGAACTCCTGTTACCATTTTTAGACGTTAGTAAAAATAGAATCGATCACTGACAGACACGTACAGACTTACACCCCTACCGAAATTTGAATAAAGTTTGTGATAATTTCATGTGAAAATAATCTCAATACAAATAAAATTATTAATGAAAATAATAATAACAAATCATAAAAATGAGTTAACATTATCGAAAACGTACTTACTAAAATCTGAAGGACATGAAAAAAATTCCATGTGAGTTCTCAAATGAAATTCAGAATTTTTTATTTCACTGATTTGAAAATAACAATAATCCTGGCTTTGGAATAATTTTTTCCTAAACAGAATTCTCATTATAAATGTTTGGCTAAAGAAAAGGAGAAAATAAATATTGAAAAAATTGTTTGAACCCAGTGAATAATAAGAAAAAATTCGAAATCTACGAAAATACTAGAAATCTGAAAAACTTTGAATCCTGGAGCATCAAATTCTAGAAATCTAAACAGAAATTCATAAAAATACTTGAAGATAATGAAAAAGTATAAAAATTCTTAATGTACCAGAAATCTGTATCAAAGATACTGTCTTCTGAAAAATGTCTGAAACTTAAAATTTATAAATTTATAAAACCTATACAGAAATCCATAATAAAATCAGAAAATCCTACGATTTTTATCAATAATAAAAAAAATCAATAAATACTACAAGTATATGAAATTGAAATATATAATATTCCAAGCTCAAGTGACTTGAAAATCATGCATATCTAATTTCATTATAGAAACATGAAAAATTAAAAAATTAAAAAATACGCAAATTTGAACACCATCACTTACATAACTTGATAACTCCAAAATTCTAAAAAATTTAAAAATCGTTTTTTTGAAACCAGATCATCAAAGATAAAAAATAATAAAATCCTGAGAAAAACTTCTAAATAAATTCTTCTCAAACATTTTCCCTGCTTACGCCCCTGATCAATGAACTCCACGTTTTTCTTGAGAGGCAAAAAAAGT
Organism: Platygaster orseoliae; assembly: GCA_030522825.1. Classification (NCBI taxonomy): domain Eukaryota; kingdom Metazoa; phylum Arthropoda; class Insecta; order Hymenoptera; family Platygastridae; genus Platygaster; species Platygaster orseoliae. Next base: position 22,980 of record JAPYZL010038601.1, read on the forward strand.
GTCATTTTCTCTTTAAAGAGAAAAAAAATTTCTAACGCCCACGAAAGCGATCGTGTTCGCCGACGCTTTTTGCCCCGCAAGAATAAATCGGAAATACCTGTTGGCTTCATGAATGAAGACGGATAGATGGATATTTCCATCGTAGCTCTCTCGTAAATTATCCTTATTTTCATAGATAAAGTTTGTTGGCTTTTATTAGACACCTAAAAACGATGATAATGCTTCGTATACTAACAAAGCAAAAATTAAAATTGTAATATGAACACGTTTTCGGTTGAAATCCCTAGGACGATTGTATACTGTTTTTTCCAATCAGTTTTTTCTACTTAATTTTTTCTAATGGAACTTATTTCCACTTACCATTTAAATTATATTTTAAATTCTGATGAGGTTCTACGAAATTCGAGAGAAAATTTATTAAGTACACGTGAAATGTAGAAGTGATCTACAAGTAATGAAAAAAATCGAGCAGTCACTTGAAATTTATAAAAACGACGAAGAGTGATAATTTAAGTTTTTGAAAAAAAAGTAAGCACAAAAATCGGTATTTAAAAATATTTACAAACAATGTCAAGTATTTTAATAAGCAATAGCAATTTTGCAGAATATCCATTAAGTTACTGTATTATGGAAAATGTATCAAAATACTACAGATTTTTTAAACATTTAACTGTTGGACATCGGGTTTCAGAGATCTACATATTTGACAAAATCATTCCTCGCTTATTAAGTTTGGCATTTTCTTTTTTCGTGTTGCAAATTATACTGCCATGATGAATTTTTTATTTGATGTGATATATATATCTTACATCTACACTATAATAAACAAAAATTTATTGCAGTAAAAGGTTTTTAAGGCATACACACCAACTTTTTTCTAAATTCAGATAACTTAAAACAAGATACGTGCTGACAATTTTAATGACCAATCCTTCGAAGTTGTAGCATTTCCTTATTCGTGGCGAGCCGTTATTTATCGTTGCACAAATCGGGCTTTAACGAGTACGTTAATTTTGGAATTGATTGTTTGCATAAACTCGCGATTAATCACGCGTTCCCGCAAAGTTGGAGAGTGGAAAATGAACATTCTTCCGTGTGAGAAAATAAGGATTTCGCGCAGCTGTTGATGATTTACGTGCACGAAATTTCGCGAAAAACGTGATTTGTAGCCTATTTATTATTTTATGCTCGCAGTCAGATGCAATATCATTTTCTAAAAGTCTCCATAGGAATTTCCTTGAAAATTTAAAAATTTGGAAAATTGTTCATTCCGATTCAAATTCTAACCTTTATAATAAAAAAAATCATTATAATAAATGGATGCTTCGTCTCTCGATTAAAAATCAATAATAATTTCAACGGATATTTTTAGAACGAATCTTCCTCACGAGAAACTTGGCAGATTTCCCGTAATTACCTCAGTCAATTCCTTTTTTGCTTCGCTAGAAATCAGCGGAAATTAAATTTCTGTTGCTGGTTTTTCCGGTACAGCTGTACCGATAGAAATTCCAGTGGTAGAAATCAGAGAGCGCGTTATTGAGACTGTCTTCCAGTTATTTGAAAATCTTTGAAAAATTACAACTGCCGATAATCGATCATTTTTCACCTTTCAATATTATCAGAATATCGATTCGCTCAATCATAAGAAAAACATCGATTAACGAAATGATTCATGTTTTAAGGATACAAGGACAATTCCCCATAAATTGACAATTTTCATTCTTTCACCGATATAAATTTTTTTTTTCTGTCAGTGAAAATTTGAAATGTCAGAAGCTGCATTTATCATATAGATTCAAAAGAAAAAAGAAAAAAACAATTATTTGAAAACGCAAATTTTATAACAAATATTTCAGGTATTACAAAAATTAATGCAAAAAAATATATCAATGTGAAAACACGAAAATTATGAATAAATAAAAGAAAATTTTCAAAATTTCCGGATTGATTTTCATTTCGTTCTTTTTTTCTGAATTTTTCATCTTTTGGATATGATCCTCAATAAAATTTTGAAATTGGTAAATTTAAATGAGGAAAATGTAATTGGGAAATCGCACGATTATGTGAAATAAATTTAAAAAATCAGCAGGAAATTCACTTTAACACCGATTGAAGAGTGAAATTCTTACTAATCCGGCTTAAGACAATTTTGCAGTGAAAATTGCCCGTTCATTTTCCGGCATGAATGAGTCTATCCATTCGATCGTGCCATCACGCGATGTCGATTTGCATGAAATCGGGACGGCTCGTCCAAATTAATAATGAACGTTGATCGACGTGGGAAAAAGGCATTAAACTACGAGATCCGTATCATTCAAGGTTCTCGTTTATCGCGCGAAACGAGGGCTTAAACCATCCTTAATGTCACGAATTTCGTCTACTAAGGTTCAATTTTCATTATCACTTCACCAACTTAAACCATGGAAAATCATCAACAACACGAAAAAACTACGAATAAATCCTTCAATAAAATTTTCAATAAAGTTTTGGGTACTACAACCAAAACTCCTGTTTTTTTTATGACTGATAGTTAAGTTGCAATAACCAATTATTTGGATATCGAGGGAAAAACACATTTCTCGAGAATTGCGTGGTATTTGATGGACGAAAAAATTCGTTTGGTAAATTGTTTCCGCAATTATGATGTCAGATTTCCACGTGTAGATGGTAATTTGAATGTACGAGGGTTCAGGAATGTCTTGTTTGGAATGAACATTTTTTATTTCATTCCGAGCGTCTTTCCAAGTGCGTGGATAAACAATGGAAATAGTTGGAAAATAACGGCGCATCTGGCGCCTTTCACACTTTTCGCATCCTTGACATAGTGCGAGCGCCAGAGGTCAAAAATACGACGCTCGCGGCTCAACTCGAGCAGAAAAAATGTTAAAAAATTCAGTGTATTTATGGCTAATGGGTGTTTTCGTAGAAGTACGTAAAAGCGTTTGAATAGAGAGAAAGTTACATAACCGTGAGATTTTTCATGAATTTTCAAGGGGTTTTGCCTCCTCGGAAGTAAAAAAAAATTTTAACAGTAGTGCAGTAGTTAAATGATTATTTATTGTTATAAAATTCAAAATTATAGACGATTCATCATTACATTTTTCATTTTATTATTCATTTACTTCAATTATTAAATATTATTATTTATTATATTACATTTGTAACACAATCTTAGAAAATTTAAAAAAAGGCAATTGAAAAACCGACTTTTATCATAATCGAAAAAAAATCAAATATTTCTAAATTCTAAAATTTCATTTTTAAGAACCAAGATTTGAAATTCACAAATTTCTGCATAAGTATTTTCGGAAAATATAGAATCTCAGATATTTCAAGTTTAAAATTTCATTATCCCCATTTTCACTTCACTAATGTTTTTAAAATTATTTTAAATTTTTCTGTAAACGTATTTACAAATAATAAAACAACTAATTTTCGAATGCTAAAAACTAATGCAAAAAAATTTTCAAGAGAACTATTACAATTGCAGGAATTCTGTTTTTAGCGCAAATTGTGAAATGACAGTTATAATGATTTTCTCGTAAAATGAAACGATTTTTGGAAAAAATATTCTCCAGAAAAATGATTGAAATAATATTTCACGTATGGAAAACTTTAGTAATTTATTCCATTCACTGTGGAATTTTACATTTTTATTACCTTAATTATATATTAAAATAATAGAAATATTTTTTTTGCTTAAAAAATATTTGATAGTAAATGAATTGACTTCTAGTATATTTTTTCTTTCAATTGCTTCGATGTTTCGATTAAGGGGGGGGGGGGGGGTAAGGATTAACTTAAAACAAAAAACACTTTTTTCGCTGATTTTTTACAAGGATACAGCTCAAGCAAATTTATTTAAACTTTTTTTAAAATATAAAGCATCATCTAGAGAATATTTTGTTAAATTTTTGTAATTAAATATTGAAAAATAAGCCAGTGACAGAGCGTTTCCCAAAACGTCTTTTTGAAAAAACACGTTGTACGGTGAACACGATAACTCGGCATAAAATTATCGGAAATCAAAAAAGTTGGTTAGTTTACTTGAAGTAAGAGTTAACTCTCCCCCCTCCATCGTTAGAAAGTTATTATTTTCGTTTTTCAACAATTCGTGGTCTATTAAAGCAAAAAACACGATTTTTCGCTAAATTTTCCGCCATTTTTTAAGTGAAAAATTACTTAAATAAGAAAATAGAACATTTTCAATAATGTAGGGGGGAAGCATTTTATACCATGAAAGTATGTTCTAAGTTTTAAAAGAATCGGTCCAGTAGATTTTACAGGATCGTGTTTACAGACTCAAAAAATTGGTTTTCAGAAAAACGCATTTATAATTTGTTTATTACTCTAAAAATGAGAAAAAAAAGTTTTTTTTGTGACTTACACTGAATCATTAATTGATTTGAAATTGTGACAAAACATTTGCGAAACGTTAAACTCCAAGAAAACGTTAAAAAAATAAAATCGGTTTTCTGAATCTGCTTATCCCTTACCCCCCCCCCCCCTTAATAAAATTCAAAATTCAAGTTAGATACTATTGTTTACATTTATTTTTTAATTTCAGCCTATTCCCTAATTAAATCATCGGCTTTCATTAATAATAAACAAATGTCTCTAAACTTCCAAGTGTGATTCCTTGATTGATATTTCAATATTTTGTTATACTATAAACATTTTGATCGATTTTCATGATGTTTATACTCAAGTGTATAAACAAAGACTATAGACTTGAAAATGCACTACTTGATTGAATTTTTCAAAATTTCGATTTATTCTTCCACTCACGTCATTTGAAAAATTTCCTTTGAAATAAGAGTTGAACAGATCTTAAGTTTCGAAAAAAAGTTCATTGTTGCCAAAATTTGATAAAATATTCAATTTTTCATAGAATCTACATTGTTTTAAAAAATTCGGTAAATATTCCATAAAAAGTAAGAAAAAAACACCACATAAGGAAATTTTCGATCTTTTCAAATAGTGTAGAAGTCAATAACATTATGATGATTTTTATCAAAAATGAATCAAAAATGAAAATTATCAGTAACCATGAATTGGAAAAAATGTTTTTTTTTTTTTAACAGGGCTTTCTTCACGTCATTGAACATCGGACGCGACGTGCTCTCCAGTATATAAAGCGGCCTAAAAGAACTTAACCAACATAAGGCGACAAAAAAAAGGGTCGAGTTCCCCTTCCATAAATTATTCAACCTTCGCGAACGCGGAAAGAGGAAAATTCTGCCGTTTCAAAATGTTTCGCACGAATGGTCTAAAACTTATTGTAACTGTATCTTTATTCAATAAAAGTAATCGCAAAGAGAATTGGCGAATGCGTTTGATTTGGCGAGATAATTGTTTCGCTCTAGAATCGGTATTAGCAAAGGTGAGGCATGACGTCATAAGTGAATGGCTGCCATACTTTCAAGTGCACCTGATGAGTAATTTCACGGGACAATGATTCTTTTTGCCGGAAAATGACTCTTCCGTTCGACCTGCTACGGAAATCGCTTCATAGGGAGATGTTAAAATACACGAATTTCTGGATTTGTGTTGTAAAAAATGTAAAAAAAAACAATAATTTCTCGATTTGATTATTTTAAGAAATAATTATTAAAATAAACAAATAATTTTATGCATATGCAGAAAGAAATAAAATTAATTAACTTCTTAATTTTTTCCTTTTTTTAATTTTCTTAACTAAATTAATTTAGCATTTTCCAAAATTCCCAAAATGTTTCAATTATTTATAGAAATTGATCGAACGAAATTACGTGGTTTTTAAAATATCTGGAAATGGCGCTTTTATTCGATTATTAGCACAACGGTTTGTTAACAGAAAAATATTTTATGATTACGAAACATCAAACTTGCTGGATACGTATTTCATGGTATTTAAAACAAAGTAAGGAGTTCGATTTTTTGCATTCTCTGCAAAATTTTTAGAACAGAATAACTTTCAAGAGTTGAAAATTTCTTTGGGTTTTCACGATTTTCCAAAAATTTGCTGCATTTTCTTTAACAATAAATTTTCGAAAATTTAATTTATTTTCACGAATCACCGAAATTTCTAAATATTTTTCATGAATTTTCGACAAAATTGGATTGCCAGAAAATTTCGAATAATAGCTGAAAATTAAAAAAAAATTAAGTAAACGAGAGTTTTTATAGTTTTTTACAAGCTGAAGAAATTCACTGAAGTTTCAGAAAGTAAAATCATTCTTAATTAGATGAATATTCAATTATTCCAATTACAAAACCATGAATCATAATTCTGACTTGTTCGTTATTTTGAAATTTGGCCCTTAAAAAGCTGAAAAATCCACAAAAATATCTACGTTGAGATTGAAGATGTATAATCTAGGTTTTTCAAGTTTTTAACTTTCCGTTTTTAACTTTCCACGCTCATGTATGATTTCATGAAAAAATAATTAGGAAAATTGCATTTCATCCCAGAATAGTCATTTTTCGAATGACACGATTTTTTCAAGTTAGCAAACCTACGTGGTAATGTCTATGAATAACATTACTATTAAATGACAAAGGATGTGACGAAATGTCATTGTCATGATGCTTGCAAATCTTAAATAAAATAGTGAACAAGTAAGAAGACTTCTAAGACTTTGATTTTTCAATGCCATAGATACCGCAAATAAAATATTTATAAATATTGATTTCAAGGTTGGGTTTATTCTCTAGATTCACACTGCAATCCAGAACATATCAACCACAGATATTCAAAGAAATACTGGAAATTCGTACGAAATTTTATAAATACTCAAAAATGCGAAAAATTCTTCAAACGCCAGGGATTTATACATACTTTCAATCTATCAAGATATTGTTTTTTCAAAAGTCGATAACAATCAATCTAGAAATCCAATAAAATTATCCATTAAAATCCATTAAAATTATTATAAAATAAAATTTTTTACGTTCAATTCTAGAACTTCAAATTCAAAAAATCCATACAAAAATCCATGGAAATATTTAAAAATTAGAAAAGTGCTAGAAAATCCTACAATTTTTTCGAAATACCTAATGATAATACGGAAAAAAAATACCCGCAGTACAGGGTGCGCCACCAAAATCCGGACAAATTCAACAAAAAATTCATTACAAATATTTGTCATGAATAAATTTATTTAAAAAAAAACCTTTTTA
>JAPYZL010038607.1:0-13526 GCA_030522825.1 Platygaster orseoliae
TATAAGGTGTTCAAAATATCGATTATTTCGTCAACACTTTCAGCTACACAATCGAGGTAGATATATTAAAATGTTGCTATTGATATTAGCTTTCTAAATTAAGTAAAATTTTTTATGTGTCTTGCATAGTTTATATGTAGTGCATGCTTGCGCAAAATAGGGTCAGTGGGGGAATGACGGCCACTAGAGGTGAAGTAACTATTATTCATCAATTGTGCTCTTATTATACATGCCATAATTGCGACTCGAATCTCGGTGATGACGATGAAAATTGATGTCGCTGCATTCTAAGTTTAAGGCATTTTTTTCAATATGTTTCTATTTCATTTCTCTTGCGCTTTTTGTGAGCTATCAATAAAGTCACAATAACAAAAATATCGAGTTTCCATTTGTTTTCCTTCACAGAGCCTTCATTATGTATTTACAGCGATTTTTGTTGATATTTGTACGATTTTTTGTCGGTTTTTGAGAGTGGCCGTCATTACCCCACCATTTTTCTAAATGACGAAAACCAACTTTTTTTAAAGATTCAAATTTTTTTAGTCTGAATCAAAATTTTTAAAATCTGCCGATATACTTTGTTAGCATTTGAGTTACACTTGTTATCTTAACTTTCGTTTGATCAAAAATGTCAATTTCAGGATGTGTTTTGATGCTGAATGAAAACTATGCCGCCATCACCCTACTTTCCCTTACTGTTCTTGATTAAAAAATGCTGTAAATGTTACAAAAAATCTTGAAAAAGGTAACACAAAATGGCCGTCGAAAAGTTAGTTTTTATAAAAACCTATTAGATGGTCAGTTAAGTGGAAAATTGTTTTTTAACAAACATAAAACACTCTATCGTGAACAGAAACTGCTTCAAAAAATATTAAAATTACCTACCATTAACACTTTCATTATAAAAACACGTACAATGTTGCATGGTTAAAATATAAATTATTAATTATTGCGGATAGAACTTCTAAGTATGAAAAGATCAGTAAAAATGTTATTAGAATTAAACTTAAAAATAATTTTTTTTTATAAAAAAAGTTTCGAGTGAGGATTCGACTATTTATCTTTGGTCTCCATTCCTCAATACGAGAAAATAAAAGGATAGCACTTCAACATAAATAATACTTAATTCCGATACCGTCAAATACCAATTTTATAATTTTGGAAATTTCAGTGTGTAGGTTCGCAAAATAATAATTTTTTCGAATTAAAAATGAAATCAAATTTTGATAGGTTAAAAAAACTTCAGTGTATTTTTGATTCGAAGTCTTTCAAATTCTGACTTCAGGGTAGTTCTTAAAGTAAAAAAATTACAAGCGAAATTTTCGACAAATAAACATTTTTGTTTAAAAAATAAAAATCAAGCAAAGAAAGAGGCATAACGCAGAAATTTTTTTTTTAATCAAAAAATTAATTTTTTGCTTTCACCCAATCCAATCTTATATAAAATAAACTAACTTAAAAATCATTAATAGATACCTTTTCCTACTGAAATTTTTTTAATCACCGTCGGTCATTGACTCCTAATTTCCTGCACACCTTCTCAACAATAATTATAAATATTCCCTATTCCACAAATTGAAGAATAAATCGCGCATAAATATATCGAAAATACGAAAGTAATTACCCAGAAACGTCTTCAGAACCACGACCAAATCACAGCGCGCCACGTTTAATCGCAGAAAGGAAAAGTGCACTTTCGCAGACAATGAAATTTCCGATGGATGATTAACGAAAACGTCTTGCATCCTCACACACATTTGACGCGAAAGACAAATTAGATAAAAGTACAAAAAACTTTCCCGCTTTCTAAAATTGATCAACCGATAACTCTCTTCTCGGAAATACTTCAACAGTCTTTTCACACTATTTCCTACTTTTCGTCATTACCACTTGAGTTTCCTAATTTTTTTCGACAAATCTTAAAAAATATTGAGCAATTATCACAACTAAAAAAAAAAATGTTAAAATGATTGCAATAAAACAAAAAAAGAAAAAAGATACTGCTGCAGGAAAATTCATTCTGTCAAATTGTGTTGAAACAGCACATCTTTTTGCTTACACAGCAAATCGTTTATTTTCTTTGTATGATATAACAATTTTCATAACACTATTTATTGATATTGCAAAATTTATATTATTATATTTATTTTTATCCTAATAACATAAAAAAAAACTCAATTTTCACACTTTACGTGTGAGAAAAACTTTTTTCACACTTCGAATTTAATCTCGTCTCTCCAATTAAAGTTTTCGCAATTGCTCACTCGATCGAAAACAAAACGCAGATCAGCGAAAAGTGAATTTGTACGTGCGGAAACTGGGGTTGGATTTTGCGCACGTGCCAATCTCAAGCCACGTGCGAACGTGGCTTTCTTAATTACGCAGGACCGCCGTCGCGTGATCTGTTTCATGACCTCCCGTTCACCGATACGCTCGAGGAGCAAGATCCTGTGATTTTAATCCCGTGATGAAAGTGAATTAACTTCGTGTCTTTGAATTCAAGATTCATATCGAGGAAACCATGATTCCAGGAGCGGAAGTTTATTTTAATTTGGGTAATGTGTTAATATGTATGGGAGAGAGATTTGCAAATTACCTTGAAAAGAATGGGGTATTAAAAGTTGAGCTGTTCAAGACGTATTTTTCGACGTACAACTTTCTCTCGCTATGTGTTTCTTATGAAGGATCATGTCTTTGTTTATGGAAGACAATAAAACTTAGGAAAAAATTCGTCACCATTGAAATATGATGAAGCATTGTGAACTGTTGATATAAGCAGTTTGGATCTTTTCGTTACATTTTTTACACTCCAGTTTTGAATAAATGATCCTCATATCAAAAGGCATAACAACAATGCCACCTTCAACTGTCATAACCACTTTCTTCATATAACTGCGAAAACTGTAAAAAACCACAATAGAGAAAAACAATAAATCGCATCCAATTAGCGATACATGGAAACCCAGAGCACAAAGTAATTACAGAATAATAATTCTCTCGACGCGTTATGTCATCAGTAATTACGATTGCTCCATGAGCCTGTACGAAAGATCAACTCCTTGTGGCGTTTTATGCTAATACGTGTGAACGTTTTGCGCTGGGTTTAAGGAACGTTCTTAGGAGCCCTGAAGGCCGCCGCGTCTTATCCGGCGATTAATCGAAGCGTGTCTTTGTCTTCCCGCGTTCCTCGCCATCGGAGAGAGCGCCGATTTACCGCTAAACGCGAGCTCGTATGATACAGATTTCTTCGTGCGCAATGGCAACCGTGCGATTCGCGGTTACGCCTGAGACATTTGTGCGTTCCACGTGAAATTGCCCGCGTAATTGCACAGATCGCCCGGCGATACGGAAATTCTTGCGCATTGCTTCAAGCCGCGGTTAATGAGTTGGGAGGATTTTTTACCGCGGATCGATGATCGCGCTAAGATCGCGTAACGTCGTTTGCGAACTTTCAGTCGGAATCGAAATGACGATTTTCGTGAATTCGCCACGTAATGAGATTGAAATTGTAATCAGGGAAACAGAAAATATTTACTAAAATACCAACACATGTTTATTTTTTGTTTACCAATGATAGGGTGAAGCATTCGAGAGAGACAGAATATTTTCTTGCTTTTTGAGTATTCGAGTCAATAAATTTATTGAATAATTGGATATCTAAAATTATTGGATAGTAGATTAGGATTGGTGTTGATTATTTTCTTTATCGATTTATTCGATATCATTATTTTAAGGTGTACCCATAGAAAAAGAAAATTAAATAGCAAAACCATTAAATTACTGAACATTACTGCAAATTGTTTCTGGTTGAAAACTTTGTAATCAAACAATTGATTACGAATTGATTTTCGAATTCTATCTCAAACAATTCAATAGAAAAAAAAAATTCAATACAAAATTTTAAAATAATAATAAAAAATAAGAAATACAGTATTTACAATCGTATTGTTTCTACATAAGGATTTTTTAGATAATAAATTTACTACAATTCGATTAATTGGAAAATTTGTATCAAACATCAAAATAGTCTGCATTTTTGAAAAGCCATAATTTTCATGAAGAGAATTTTAAATTTCACGATACATAGATTGAAAACTCGACTGTTAAATATGAAAATAGTTAAAAATTTCAAATAATATCTTGAACAGTTCTACATTTCAACAATTACAAAATAATGTTGAAATAGAGAAATTTGTACATCAACTTTAAAATAAAAAAATACATTTGATGATGAAAAATTATTCGTTCTGTCGAATTCAAGATATAAATTCTTCATAACTATCTTTTGACCACATAGTTCTACAAAATAAAAGCTAAAAAAGAAGGTAAGAAACGTATAAACAAATAAAAGTAATTGAAAATATTCAATATTTTGCACAACACAACTAAATACATTGCATTTTCATAAATTTTTTTATAAATATGTGCAGAAATTTTTTCTTGTATTAATTACTAATAGTTTAAAATTCACAAATCTTATATAGAGTTTTTCACATCGTACTTACCCTTTAGTAAAGTAAAAAAAAAAAATAATTGAGAATTAACCGAACACAAAAAGTTTTAGGTGCATATCCAATTAATTTAGTGTTAAAATTTTGAAACAAGTAAGATTTGTGGCCTTGATATTTTAGATGAGAAATTTTCGAAGTTCTACATTTTCGTTATTATCAGTATCGATAATGAAATCTTATCAAAATAATTTACTGCGTTTCCAAGTAACTATTATTAGAAGAAATGAAAATTTTCATTATGTGAAAGTTCTGGTCTGAACTACACTACAAAATTTCCGATTCCATCGAAAATTGGAAGTTTCAACCTGTATAGCTACATATCTTAACGAGAAAAATTCATGAAGATTATGTAATATTATTCTTTCATTTAAAAAATAATCAACTATTATTGTTTAGAATAATATGAGGAAAGTAGAATTTTGTTTAAATATTCAAAATTTTGATCGATCATTGCCTGTTATAATGTCGATCTTCACAAAATTATTCAAAACATTAAAATCAAAAATTGTCCATTATTCAAAATAATTATTTTGTACTTATTCAATGGATATTGGATAACTATAATTATTTTTGAATCTTTTACTTTCGTCTTTTATTTTCTACACTAATACTCGAATTTACTCTGCAGAGAATTCAATTTAAAAAATCGACTTGAAAAACCCCATATGTCTTCTAATCCATAATCATTGATTTTCTGATAATAATTTGACACGTTCCCATAAAGAAAAAAAAAATACAAGAAGATAATAATTGCAACATTTACGATTTAGTGTAAGGAGAAATTGTAGAATAACACAAAATTTTATTTTTATTTGAATCAATTGTGTAAATGCTATGATAATTGCCACAGAACTGATTTAATGAGTACACATTTAGAAGAAAAACGTCACAACAATAACGAATTAACTCTTATCCTATAACCCTATCACATGATTCCAAGTTCTTAAGAATCTGACAACGTTGTCTTCCTAATGATCATTCACAAAAGTCTATAAATTTACTCTTGTAATTTTCTACATTGTGAACTGACTTTCACGAAAGTTCAGATTTTTACAATGATAACTTTACGTAAACCCTCCTAAAATTCTGAGTAAGTAAAAATTGTCACAAATCCACTTCACGTGTCATCCGTTCCTGACCCGAAATTCGAGACACCATGGGTAACAGCATTCAGGACGATGAAAGTGCTGCGTAATATTTAGGTTAGAATGACTGGGTTACGTTCTGCTTCCGTCGAGCAGTTTCTGCGATAGCACAAGTATTCAAGATTTTTGTCAACTCGTCATTTCACTTGAGCTTTCTCGACTGTGGCATTTAAAGATCTACGACGCCACCGGATGTTGCGATGAAAGAGCTGACACGGGATCCGATTTTTTCGAATAATCGTCTACATTATGACTGCACGTGGTGGATAACACCAATAAAACACAAAAATTACCAAAATGAAATGAATTCATAAAAAGAAAGTTTTCAAGAAACTTAGACTTAGAAACGCCGAAGACAAAGTTTAGAAATTGGCTAATAATCAACACGGATCCAAGAGTATTGAATGCATTCATTACTTGATATTTTCTCGCGTCAACTTGGGTTCTTTGACATTCTTGGGCGTGTTACTTACGCGACAGCAATCGAAGATAAAGTGGGTGACCCGGCGTTCACGCCACCCGCTGAAACGCTATTCACGTTCAAGCTCGTAATTTACGAGTTCAAGTTCGTTCGGATCAAATATTTGTATAACTGTGAAAGTTATATTCTTCGCGAATCGATGCCAAGTCCAAAATGCACAAATTGATGCTATTCAGTTCAAGCCTTTATACCTTTGGATGCCGTCCAAGAAAAACTCTGGTACGGTGAAATTCAATGTGATTTCATTCGCACAAATCGGCGAAACGTCAAGTTATTCAAAACAGCATTCATAGATACATTTTATTCAAAAAGAAAAACACTTTCATTTCCGTGACTTGGAAAAGCTGTCAGCAATAATTGAATACGAAAAACCAGAAAAACGAGATTGCAAATAGAGTCAGTAATTATTTCGTCTTCGAGTAATCAGGGCAGAAACGGTCGTAAGAAGAAAACTAGTCCGATCTTCGACATTTTTATAGGCAACTCTTGTTTATGCACGAGTAAGTGCCAACATGGGTGAGCAATTCACTGTAGATACTTTTGTGTGTATCTTACCAAGTGAATTACGCATTGCTGATTCCACGTGTAGGTGTAAAAAATGATGCATAATATATCAGCGAGATGTAGGGTAATCGAAGACTGAAGTGGAGTGACCTCGCAGAGACAACATTTCACGTTTTATCTCTCATTGCGTTCGAAATGTATGCACAACTTCTACTTTTTCCGGGAAGCTGCAGCTTATTTCGATGTTAATTTTTATCAAGGACAAGGATCTGTTTGGTTTGGCAACGCCTAATTCCAAAAGAAATAGATATCTCAAGTAACAGCCATTGAGAAATTTGGTTTCAAAAAAGAAAGATTTCAAAAGTTTAATTGCCATAATTCAGAATTTGAATGTAAAAAATGATAAATATTACTTTGGATTTTGTAATATATACTTTAAAATTTTTGAAAGAATCTCGTAATTTTGTGAAAATCATGCACAGAATAACCATTTTGTGAACAAATTAAAAAAAACTGGCCGTCCAATTAAGTTGCCAATCAGATTCGATATAAATTTTTGAGCTTTAGACAATCATTGCTTAAAAATCCTGAAATTCCCAATATTTTCGGAATTCTATCTCTGATTAAAACTTTTATCTTAAATGAAATGTAAACTATGTAATATCAGTTTCACTCTTTTTTTGTCTAAAACCATCATGTCATAAAAATATTTGAACTCGGTTTATGTTGAAATAAATTCAATATATTTATTGATTTATTTTATTATAACGTTTAAAGTGCTTATTTGCTCACATACCCGATGCATGAAATTAAAAAAAAAATTTTTTTTAAAACGTATAACTCCTGATTAAATGTTTTAACGTTATACACACTTAATGCATGTCTATTTTACTTTAATCAGAGGCTTTTGGAATTTCAGATTGTTGTAAGTGCATTTTGTATCAAATATGCATAAAATTTATGAATATCTTAAGAAGAGTACAAGCTCTATAATTTTTTGAATGGAAGCATATTTTAGGAAAAAAATTGTAGGAAATCATTATCTTCAATGTTTACAAATTGTATTCTGGCTCCATTTTTTTTAAATACATCAGCAAAAAAGCTTTAAATAAATCTTTTCTCATCACGCACATCTGTAACTGTAAAAAATCGTTGTACAAAATGATTTTTGAAAAAGAAAATTCATACTTTAATTATTCTTAGTGTAATTTCTATAAGATTTGACATTGTTGACAGTATTTTCTCTTTTTTTCTTCTTCTCAAATATTGATTTTTAATTTATTTTCGACCCATTTGTGATAATAAATTTATAGTTTGATGAAAGGCAATCTCAAGAAAAAAGAATCTCGAAAAATACCGACAAAAGTTTCATCTTCCAACAAAAAGAAGTTGAATAATTTCTTGGTTAGGTAGAAAAACTTTTCATTATTTATAGTACGTTATAGTTTGAATTAAAAAAAGAAAGTTTTCAAATTTTGTTTCTATACATTATCAAACGTAAAGTTACTCAGTTGGATTTCATTTACCTATCGTAAAAATTTTGGTAAAAAATAATTTCAGTTTCATAATAAAAGTAGTGTATTTTCACAACTTTCGAGTGACCTTACTCTAAAAAAGTAGAAAATCACTTCAAATTATTTTCAATGTAGTACTTTACTTGATGTAGAGTGAAAATTTACTCTAAGAAGGAATGGAGAGAGTTATAGTAAAAAAGGTTTGTGAATTCAGGATCTTGGGAAAAAAAAGTTTAGGATATAATATTTTACGGAAGACTTGGCATTAGTAAAAATTATTTAAGGAAAAATTTTCTTCAAGTAAAAACAGCTTCTAAAGTGGACCGCCACAAAAAATTAGTTGTAGGATTAAATCAGTGGCTTATATTATCTGCAAGAAATCGAACGAATTCAGGCTGGGTAAGATTTACAGTGCTCTTTGCCTTCACTAATCCGCTAGGGTAGGCATAAATATCGCGATTACGCAACTTGCAGTACACGTCAGAGCGCAAAAAGTGAGAAAACGCGCGTGAGAATAAAAGTCGCGTATTGTCGAGGCCGAGAGATGACGTGTATCGTAATTTAAGCCTGAGATGAAATGTTCAATAACTTACTCCTGATCGTGACAAATATTAGTTTCTAATACACTATGTGCTTATTCTTACATTTTGACAATGTAATGGTATAATTAACTTCTCATTTGCCAAGTGTAACACAGATAGATTGTCGTAAAACTAGACGTTTACTGTCTATTCCTGTCGTCTGTGAATTCCCATAATATTTATTTCAAGTTTTGTGATTATGTAATGTAAAAATGTCTCGTGCACATGCGGAACACGTAGTGTAATGATATTAATTTGAGATAAAGTTTCCCAACTAGGAATTTTCGCGAAGCTAGAAGAAAACTTTAAGTTTGTTACGTAAAGTTGCTTTTTAAAAGCTAGAAGAAAACTTTAAGTTTGTTACGTAAAGTTGCTTTTTAAGAGAAACATGCATGATAGTTGAATTAAGATTTACAAGTATGCATGAAAAATTATAATTACGAAAAGTTTTCTGTGGTTATAACTATTTTTGCTAAAGAACGTATAATTTATGACATCAACTTCAAGAAAAATCGTACAGTTACATCTATTTCAGAAATCGGCAAACATTTTGAACTGGAAATAAACGACTAACGGTTTTTCAAGAACGTTTGCCAGCAGAATAAAAATCCAGCATTATATAGTTCACCTTCTGTTTTCACAAACGCACAGGAAGAAAAATCGACGAAATTACAGTTACATCAGGTTGCGTGTTTTGAATGAACATTTTTTTTTTCATGCAAGTTTGCACGCAGCACGCCCAAGCAATGACTATAAAAGTTTCCAAAGCACTTTTCAGCACCTTTCAATAAATCCAACCAAAGAAGTGTAATGATAACAAAAAAATCTGCAACTTACGCAGTTTCCACGTTATGAACGAGAAAAAACTTACTTGAAAGGCAATAAGTAGAAAGTTTAATCGAAATAGAGCGAAAAAACTGCATCGTGATATAAGAGCTCATAATCCTATGTAAATGTTGTCGGATTTGTTCGCTTGTGTGAATCGGGGAGCTCTTATAGACTAAACGGATTAAATCGGATTGGGAGGGAAAGTGAATTTCTCGCGAGAGCATCAGCTCTATTATTTTCTCTGCTCTCAGAGCGACAGATGCTCGCTCACGAGACTATCTTTCGCGGCGAATCTGCCGCGTCTCAAGTGGGCGGTTCGCACAAGGGTCGCAAATGTGTTCAAGTGCTCGAGTTTCGGTTTAGAAAAAAAACCTCTCTGCGAATTCCGATGTGAACGCCATGTGATTGTATTATGAAATAATTATAGATAGATTCCTGTAGAAAAAGTTTCTAAATAAATCGTAAGAACGTATTCGGTCGGTCAAATAACGATTAAACTTTTGTTTGAGCCAACCAAATCGGTTTTTTAGTGAACATCATGTGATTATTTTAATTTTTACATAATATAATTTTTTTTAATTGCATGACGCTTGTATCATATAGAGAAACCATTTGACGCTTAATTGCAGTTAATTTTTCACATCATGAATCATTTATAATAACTCTGCATTTCCCTGGAGAAACAAAACATTAATTGTAGAGACAATTCTGACGAGGAACTCACTTTCCAGCCCGACCTTATTCGGAGCAAGTTCATTCGCTCTCGAGAAATTAACCCTAAATTTGTTTAACCATATCATCATGTACGAGAAGCTATTGTTTCGCGATAAAGACAACATGTTATTCGTGGCCTCGGCTGCAAATCGTGAAAACGTGTAGAGTGAAAGAGCTTCTAGTCAGATTTGCAAGGATCAAGTCCTACGACGATGAGCACTGGACGACTTGCGACAATGAGGAAACGTGACGTCCCAGAAACCCCAATCCATATTGCCGTTGCGAAAAAAAAATTACGAGGGAGTGGCTAGAATATTAACAATTACGCGGAAGCGTTTATAATTTTTTTTAAATGTCTGCAGTGGTGAGAGGATTCTTTTGGAAAATCTTCTAACCATTTACTGTATGTACTGAAGATATAAAAAAATTAAAAAAAAAAAACACAATCATTAGACTTTCATGTGTTTCTTCATAATGCAGGTTTTGTCGAAAGCTAATAAAAATAAATTGTTTCATTTTTGATGATTTTGAACAATAATCTTTATCTTTATCACAATAATCATTGAGTTCTTCGATCCAACATAAAATTTCATTCCTACTAAAAAATTTTTTGAATTCATAGTATCATTTAGGAGAAACTACAAGAAAGGTAAACGACGATCCCTCAATTTTCATTGATAATGAATGAAGAGAAGTGATTGTTAGCAAAGACCTCGATACACCAGATCGAAACAATGAGAAACCGTTGTCTCTGTAAGAGAAAAGTATCGACTGATAGACGTTGGAAGTGAATTTATGGAGGTCGGAGCGTGGCGCAATCAGAGGAAACGGAAAAGCGTCCCTTGGCGCATTACACGAGCTAGCGTCATTTATTGATAAGAGTTTACACAGGTAGTTACTTAGTAATGAGCGTTTCTTTCTCTTTTCCAATTCTTCACTCTGAGGCCTTCATCGACTTCGGCCTTCGGGACCACTGTTTTATTTACGGATTAAAGGGGGATTACCTGTGTGATACCCGATTTTAAACCTATTTTTTAAATATTTTTTCCTCTGCGACAAAAAGATTTGTAACAAATTTTTTTTTTTTTTTATGTAAGATTTATTTAGGCTGTTTTTGTATAATGTTTTATTTTTCAGTTAACAATTTTTAACATGGCGTAATTATCCGTTGCTCCAACCTCCGAGAAATACGAGAAATTTATCCTGGCAATTTTTGATACATTGTTAATTTGAAAAATGGCAAAAATTTTTTTGAAAATTACGAATTTTGTCCCTGTTTTTCAGCTCTATTTTCCAAAAAAAAAAAAAAGGAAAACTAAACAATATTTTGCAAAACCGTTGGGTTAATACCTGGAGGACACAAAAACAAACATAAATTTCGTACATTTCATTATTTTAAATTACTACGAAGGAAGAAATCATGCACACCGGATTTCTCGGAGGTTAAAGCAACGGACAATATCATGTTCGAAATTGTTAACTGCAAAATAAAAAATTATACAAAAGCGGTCAAAATAAAATTTACTTTAAAAAAACAGAGTTTGTTGAAAAATCTGTTTTTTTATTTATACAATAAAATAAAATACTTCACGGAAATTAATTTGTTCTAAATTACTTGATGTTGGCTCTTAAATCAAAAAAAATCCGGAAACAGAAATAAACGTACCATATATTTTTTACTGGAATTTTATATACTGTTAAAATAATTTTCTGGTATTATTTTTTGTTATGTTAGTACAATTAAGGAAAAAGTGATCACTATAAAAAAACTGAATATAATCACCATAAATCATAACATTAATTTATACTCAAATACCTTACGGTGGCATTTATTTTTGTATTATAATGTCGGAGTGATTTCCATTCTTTGCGTAAAAATTTATAGAAATTATTACAATGAAAAATTTCGTAAGGTTTTACTGGAAGCAGACATTTTAATGCATGCTCACGAGCTGTAAGTGTTTTAAACGAAAAATACATACATTTCTTCTCATGTTTTATTAAAAAATTTATAACTTCTGTTAAGACAAACGGAATATTCTAAAATTCGAGAAAGTTTTAGTATATGGTAGAGAAAACAAAAATAAATTTTTTCAGATTTTTTAGTAATCACCATCATCATTGACATTTTTGATAACAAAACCCAATGTTGTGTCTGATAAAACATTGATAATAATATTTGAAAAATTTTAAAATATTTACTGTCGTACTTTTTATCATTTACTCAAAGTCTGTCAAGTTTCCAGAATACTCTGTTGGTTTAGGAAAAAATAATATATTTTTTATTAAAACATGATGAAAATACATGTATATAATTTCCATTTAAAACTTAACTTGATAAGTTGCACGTGTTAAAAATGTCCTAATTGAGTCAAACACAACTAAAAGTTTTTTTTTAATCATTTTTATTGATTTTTTAGCAGAAAATCGATGACATACCAACATCACTAGAATGACGGCCACCTTCAAATGCATTTTTTTGAAATGACATTATTATTAACGATAATGTATTTGTATGTACATGATTAATTTATTTATTCAGATGAATTATACTAAATTTAAATTCACAAATAACAATACAAACTGTGATGTTAAGGTATTACCGTCAAGGCTGAAATTGGCGCATTATAAATGACTTTTTGAGCAACTTCAATACATGGCGTTTCCCCCGGTCGTGGCAACGTCACAAGAAACAATGTTTGTTTACAAGAAAAATTATCTCAGTTATTGAAATTTCCGATACCATTTTTGAGTCTTCATGTATAATAGGGTGGTCCTTATTTGGACATTTTGGAATTTCAATCGACGAACCCCCCTTAAAGTTTCTAAATCTAAAAAAAGTAAGAAAGCCAAAATTTGAGCTAAATCGAAGCGAATTAACCCGTGCCCCAAGAGCGATGAAGTTTAGTGAAAATAGGCATTTTTATGAAAAAAACCATATTTACCAAAAAAAAAAAAAAATCGTAACATTTTCAAATTTCAATCGATTTTAGATTTTTTTTGTCGTTGTAATCGCTAGAGATGCCCGAAACATTAAAAAAAAACTCCAAGTGTCTGCATCAAGAATTACAAGTTTAATCCACGCATTCATTTGACTATTATTTTCATACTAAAATGGAACTTTCTTGAGGAAATTAAAATTGTGAAAAAAAATTGTAAATTTTCATTTTCAAGCATAACTCTGCAATATTTTTTGAAAAAGTTACTCTTGAACACTTGTTCTTCAAAAAAAAAAAAAAAAAAAAAAA
>JAPYZL010038626.1:0-14931 GCA_030522825.1 Platygaster orseoliae
TGATTTTTCCCACTCATTCGTGAGTACCCCAAAAAGTGGATTTTGTTCCCACATTCCATGCAAAAAAAGTGGCCTTTTTTGTGGATGCATGGGAAAAATGACATTTTTAAATCAGACTTACAAAATCAAAGTAAACCTATTGAAAACAAACAATTAGTCTCTTCAAATAAACATCAAATAAAATCAAAACTTTCGAAATATTTGAAAATGATACTACAAGCAAATAACCATAAATAATCAAAAATTTATAACATCATCAAATGCAGATAGATAAAAATGAAAAGTAATTATAATTTTAGTAATTTTAACTTTAATAATTCATCTTTTCGATAATTTAAATATCAAAACTGAAAATTAAGCAAAATGTTCAGATAATCATTAATTTAGGAAAAATTTAATTTGACTCAATTTCAAACTGAAAACCAAAGAGTGAGTCCAAGATATTTTACTCTGATATTATTTGGATAGAAATTCAAAGATGAAATTCAAATTATTTTTTAAGCTAAAATGTGAAATAAGAAGAATTTAACGATGCTGAGCTCGAAATTCTTAGATATTATTTAACCATATGAATAATGAAAATTAATAATACACAATAAAATATAAGTAATCATAATACATTAAAATAATAATAGATATATACTCTAACATGAAACAATAATATAATTGACAAATATAAACACCTATAATAAACCATGTCTTTCGAAAAACTGTAACTTCAAATTTAGAGTTTTTCACATCGAGTACCTTGATTCCTCGAATTCCAAAAATTTTAATCATAAAACGTCACAGTTTAAAATTACCATTAAAAAATGATATTTTCAAATCAGCTTATCAAAATCAAAGTAAACCCATTGAAAACAAACGATTCATCTCTTCAAATAAACACCAAGTAAAATCAAAATTTTCGAATTATTCGAAAACGATACAACAATCAAATAACCATAAATAATCAAAAATCTATAACATCATCGTAAATTAACCAATTCCAACAGCACCACACACAAGTCCTCCAACTTCGCAAACGAGGCTGCAAGCAAAAATGTATCTCAAATCATCATTTTCAAAAATTGTCATTTCCCTCATCGAAAAGAAAATATGTATGAAAAAACTGCAGCCGGATATGCAAACGGAAATTTGCCAAACGACGCAAGCCCAAATATTGCAAAATGCATTAATTTCGTTCTACTCGATAAAATTTCGTCATTTTTGTCTACCCATGTTTTATCACAGTCCACGCATGACTCATTTTGACTCCGTTCCTTCAATATCCAAAACGCCAACATCATTTGAGCAAAGTTCCAAATATTAATTCCTAATCTCTCTTTTAGCTTCTCCCCAATGACTCCATTTGACTAGAACACCGTAGGTCGTAGAATAAAGCTTCCTCAATCCAGTTTGCGCTGCTCGCACATATCTTCCAACCCTGCGTTTTTCCTGGAATTTGGAAGTTTTTCAAAAATTTTGAAATGGTTTTACTGGATTTACAATGATATTTTATGTGACAAAAATCTATATGTATCAAAATGGAAGGTTTTTTCAATTTTTGTACATATTCTTGCAATTCTAGAAATGATGGGAAATTTAGAAATTATTTATTACTTATTGGACAAAGGAATATCGAAGAAACAATATGTCAATATAAAAACGTTTTTTTTTTTTAATTTTTTTAATGCTTATTTTTTGGAGTGAAAAACTTTAAAGAATATCAGAATGACTTTATGTTTCAAATTTGTAAATAAAACTCTGTAGGCATTCAAAATGCAAGACTTTTCAACTCCTGTACATATTCTTGCAATTCTAGGAATTATGGGAAATTTGGAAAATATTTCCTATTATTTGAACAAAAGAATATCGAAAAAACAATATTTCAACTAAAAAAAAATTTTTTTTTTTTTGAGATTTTTAACGCCAATTTTTCGGGGTGAGAAATTTCAGAGATAATCAGTATTAGTCAATATTTCAAATTTGTGAACGAAAATCTGTAAGTATTCAAAATGCAAGACTTTTTTTATTTGTGTACATATTCTTGCAGTTTTGAGAATTATGGAAAATTCTTAAATTATTTTTACTTTTTGAATAAAAGAATATCGAAGAAAGAGTATGTGACCCTAGTGACTTTGATTCTTTTAAAAAAAGGCAAAATTTGTATAAGAATAAAAATCTTCATAAGATTTACGTTTTTTATAAAATCGACCTTATAAAACTTTCATAAAAAAAATTTTCTTAAGAAGTAACCTTATAAAAACCTTATAAAAAATTTTTTCTCAAAAAAAAGATACAGTGAAATAAGAAATTGTAATTTTTTAATAAAAAAATATTTGAGCCCCGTAAATTTTTCTTAAACTTGCATATTTTTATAACAAATTTTCCAATCTTATGAAAAATTTTTAATTTTTGTCTGTTTTTTTTTTTGATAGATTTACTTTATTTAATTTTTTGCAGGACAAAAATTTATCAATAAAATTTGTATAAGAATTTCCGAAAAAATAAAATTTTACAAAAAAAACTTTTTCATAAAGTTTTTATAAGGTCACTTTATATAAAAAGTTTTTCTTATGAAAATTTGTATACAGAATTTTATAAGGTTTTTATAAGAATTAAAATCACTAGGGGAATTATTATTTTTATTGTTTCTTAAAATTTTAAATGTCAATTTTTCGAAGTTAAGGATAGTAGTTACTATCAATGTACAATTTTAAAGATCATATAGATTCTATAGCTATAAAATTTCATTTTGTGGTTGTTAAGGTAAGAGAAATCACGAGAAGAGCTTAATCTGAGAAAATGAAGAAATTTGGTGTGTTTCGTAAATTATACTGTTTTGCAGTGATTTTGCAACTAAGCTGGTTTATTTATTTATTTTTTTTTATATGTATAAAAAGAGGGCAATGAAAACACTCAAAAATTGAAAAAAAGAATGTCAGCCAAATAATATCTACGTAATATAAATTTTTCTTTGGTTTTTCGAAAAAAATTTAAAAGATTTTAGGATTATATTCAATCAATTCTGTGAATTTATTTTTTTTCAAGCTCTATAAATTTACCAGACTTTTCACGTGCTTTCGATTGAGTACCGTAATGTCCAAAACATAAGTCAAAAAAAACTATAAAACGAAATTCTACCAATTTTGGTAGATATTGTTTACATATGACATGTCAGTGAATAAAATATTTACATTAGTATAAGCAATTAATTTAAAAAAAACATGAAAAATGCAAAACTCTACAAAAATTTTTTTGATTTATGTAAAAAAATAAAATTCAGGAAAAAAATTGTAGTTCTTGAAAGTATGCCGTAATTTTTAACAATTAACGAAATTTATGGAAATTTTCTGAAGTTCATAATTTTAATTGAATTTTTACAAATATGTTACATATTTGTGCGAGGATCAATTTTTGATATCAAAAAATTTGATAATGATATGAAAATGAAATACCAAAAAATACCACGCAAAAATCAATCAATTATTTAATTCTAGTTTAACCGTACCATTTAAATTTTTAACAAATACCTAACATTTGTCAAAGTTATAATATGGTCTAGATTATTCTTGAAATTTCAAAAATTTTGGACTGTTTCCGTATGATGAAACATTTTTTGATATTTAAAAATGTAGTATCTTACACGGTTTCTGCAATTTTTCGGAATTAAAAAATTTTTCACTATGTACAAAATTTATCAACATTATCTGAAGTTCAACAAAGTATTCGAATTTTATAGAGTTTACAATAATCTGGAGAATTATCCTAATGCTTTTTCATTTTCTTTATATTTTAACAATCATAATCGAAAAAAATTCATTAAAATTTCTGTAATTTATAATAATTTTTCGTAATTATTCAATACTTCCAAGTTTTTAAAATTTTATCATAAATTTAAAGAAAACCATACACGTTTCCAAAAAGTATGATAATGATCACAATTTACAAAATTTATATTGTCTACTCATAAAATTATTAACTAGAAAATTTCAGTTTTTCAATTGTTTCAAAATTTTGAAATTTTAATCATAATAAACACTATTAAAAGAATTGATTTACAGTAAAATAAAAAGAAAATTTGGACATTAAATTAGATGGACATAAAAATCTGTGATCATTACGGTTTGGACATTGTGTTTTCTTTTGTCGAAAATTTACATAAAATACTAACGAATTTTTGTCGCATAAAATTTTTCTACTGTATAACCTATTTAGGACTATTGCGAAATTTTTTATAATTACATCGGTGGGAGGTACGGATTGCTGGCGTGATCTATCCGATGTTTGTCTTCGTTTTTCCAACTGGAGACTGGAATATGAGGGGGAGGTAAAAAGCTTCTCAAGGATTGCACCAATTGTATTGTGTCGACGAGAGCTTGAAAAAACGAATAAATTCATTAATTATACACATTTATATAAATATATTTAGTAAAATACAAAAACACTTATAACCAGAAATGAAAAAATTAAGAAGTCATCAAATAACCAACAAAAAGCCAAATATTTAATATCTAAATTTTTCTACTTTTTTTTACACATATAAATATTGTTTTTCAAGAACAAATGATAATTATCCAACGAAAATACCTATTGAAAAACAGAATTTTTGTCAATAAATATAAAACTTATATTGCAGATCATTATGTCAGAAGAATACATAGAAATTCTAGAATAATGTGTGGCTAGGAATATAGAAAAAAATGTGAATTTGAAAAGTTAGTGAAAAAATTTATTATTTAAAAAAAAACTTATTATATATATTAGAAAAATGAATGTTTGGAATATAGGACCTTCAACTTTTATCCTCATGTAATTTCAATAAGAAATCGAACTCCTAAATGATTTTGATTCCTTAAGGGAATCTCATGAAAATATATCAATAATTTATGTCTTTATTAAAATATTGGAATATACTTACATATCATAAAAATATGAAAATTAGAACATAATATAAAATTTACATTAAATATAACGTCTAATAGATATAATTTATATTCTTAGGTAAAATATATAAATAAATTAAAATAAATATGTATAAAATATTTATCATAACATGCATGAACAAATATATAATATTTAAATCAAGTAATGTTTTTTTTTTAATATTGCAGAATTTTTGTACGTCCGTTAATGAATAAGAAGAAAATTTTATTTTATTTTTGCAAATGTATCACCCTTCAAACGATATTTAAAACACAAAAATTCTTTCATTCCTAATTTTTCTTCGCTGTTATAAGTAAAAAGAAAATCATAATATTTTCAAATTTGAAAAATCTATTTACTTTTTTGCAAAGCCTCAGATTGTTTCCCATAAGGCTTGCACATGGAAGGACGAACGCAGGATTTCATGCGAGCCATATTTTTCATCACCTCAGCAAAAGTTCTTATTATTTTTTCTTGACCACCTGAAAAATTTATAATAAAATTCCAGAATCATCTGACAATCTGAAAAATTGTTATATATTTCAGGATTTTATATCTCAGTCAATTAATAAATTTGTGGCAAAAAAACACATCGATAAAAAACCTTTTTTGATATTACAAAAAAACATAAAAAGGAAAGAAAAATGAGTATACAAAATTTTTGTCGACACTTGAAATACTCCTATCGACATCGAAGATAAAAAAATTGATAATTTCCAAGTTAAACACGTGGAAAAACAGAATTGTATTTAATTTTGAATTTATTTATCATATTTATTTATTTTTTCTTAAAATGTATTAAATTAAATTAATTAATTTAATAAAACTTATTAAAATTTATTTATTAATTATAAAATTAATTTTCAATTTACTACAAAAAAGTCACTGAAATCAAACGAGAAAATTCTGGTTTCATCAAAATTTCAGTAGAGCTTCCGAAACCACAAAAAAAAGTATCAAACCTTCAGAATTGGAGGAAGAAGATCGCGAATGTTTATCATTGTCGATAGGCCAAGCGCCATTGTGAAGAGCGAGCAAATCTTTGTTAGCATTACCAAGACCCTGTATATTCGTCAATCCCAACCCCGAAAGTCCCTCCATGTTGTCCAAATTGCTGCGCAGAAAATCACTTAGCTTGTGTGATTCCGAAATAGGAATACTGGCCAGGGACTCGTAATGTTTGGCGTTGGATTTTTTCTCGGTGCTACTTGAACGATGAGGAATATTGAGAGAAGTACGACTTGGGGGGCGCTGCAAATTCATCTGGTTTCCTCCACTTCGCATTTCCGACAAATCCGAGCTCGACATATGCGTGTTTGGACTGGGACCACTCAAAGCCTACATTAAATATACCCAAGTAACGCTTACAAAAATTGTTAGCAAATATTTAGTCAAGTCCCAGTGAACATTTATGATTTCATAATGTAATCATATGATATCATGTTATGTCATGTATGACATCATATTGCGCACATATGCTTCGTCATTAGCAGATCATATGATATGGCTTAATATGCAAACAAGAGATGTCATGCTATGATATCATATGATGTCATGGCATATCATAACACGACAAGTCATTGTGTGATATCATATCGCACTTCAGTGGACATCATCATTTGACGTTATGAAGTTATTTGACTGTGATATGATCAGGGTTGGGCATTCATCCGAGTTCGAGAAGAGGATCAACGCTGGGAATATGAAGTATTTATGAGTTGCTGAAGATTTGACATTGTTTTTGTAAAATTCGTTTATTTCAACAAATTATTGCAAAATTTTTTTCTACAATATGTATATCTTTTTAATGACTTTTAAGGTTCCCGAGTAAGGATTGACATAGTTTTTGTAGAATTCACTTATTTAAACGATTTCGTTAAGCAAACTATTGCAAATTTTTTCTTCTACAATATGTATATACTTTTCATGGTTTTTTAAGTTGCTGAGTGAAGATTTGACACTGTTTTTGTAAAATTCTGCTGTGCATACACATATTGCAGAAAAAAAATTGTACAATATTTTGTTTGGATACATCGTTTCATCCAACGAATTTTACAGAAACAATGTCAATTCTGCACTTGGCAACCTACAAAACCATTAAAAAGATTAACGTATTGTAGAAGAAAATTTTTTCAATAATTTGCTTTCATAAATGAACTTTACAAAAACAATATCATATCCTTACTCAGGAATCTAAAAAACTATAAAAATGAAATACATATTGTATTAGAAAAATTTTGCAATAATTCGTTCATATAATTTGTTTAAATAAATTAACTTTAGGAAAACAATGCCAAATCCATACTCGGGAACCTAAAAAACCATGAAAAGGATATACATATTGTAGAAGAAAAATTTTGCAATAATTTGTTTACATAAATTGTTTAAATAAACTAATTTTACAAAAACAATGTCAAATCCTCATTCGGAAACCTAAAAAACCATGAAAAGGATATACATATTGCACAATTATAATTTTGCAATAATTTGTTTAAATAAATTGTTTGAATAAACGAATTTTACAAAAACAACTTCAAATCCTCATTCTCAAACCTAAAAAACCATGAAAAAGATATACATATGTAGAAGAAAAATTTTGTAATAATTTCTCAAAACAAATTGTTTAAATAAACGAAATTTGCAAAAATGATATCAAATTCTCACTCAACAACCTAAAAAACTATGAAAATAACATATATCTTGAAGAAAGAAATTTTCGCAATATTTTATTGAAATAAATTGTTTAAATAAATGAATTTTACATGAATGATATCAAATTCTTACTCAGCAACCTCAAAAACCATAAAAAGGATGTACATACTATAAGAGACAAATTTCGTAATAATTTGTTAAAATAAACTGTCTAAATAAACGAATTTTGCAAAAACGATAACAAATTCTCACTCAGCAACCTAAAAAACTATGAAAATGACATATATCTTGCAGAAAAAAGTTTTTGCAATATTTTATTTAAATAAATTACTTAAATAACTAAATTACACAAAATCAATATTCATTATTTCTCCAGCAACTCAAATAACTATAAAAAGCATGTATATCTTACAGAAACAAAATATTGCAATAATGTGTTTAAACGCATTGTTATAACAAATTTAATTTACAAACCAATGGAAATTTGTTGCTCAGTGAACTAAACAACAGTGTAAAGCACTATGATCTCATAAAAACAAAATTTTTCAAAAAAATATCCAAGTCAAAATCATCCAGTCAACCAGTATTTGGTGATTCCAATTATTGAAATATTTTTTGGAATATATCTAATTCACTCCTTGGCAACGGAAAAAAGGGAATAAGGAATATTCCATGTTTAAAGCTCGTGAATAACGGAATATTTGAATATTTAGTCCATTACTCCTGAAATATCACTGCACCCCAACCCTGGATATGATATGGTATTACATATGGCGTGATCAAAAAAGATTTCATAAATGTTTACTGAGGTCCAGATATTTTATTCTATCAAAATTGATTGAAATATCAAATTCTGCCAGGAAAAAAGTTTTGGTTTCCCTAAATACCAAACTAATTACCGTTTGAAAGTCAGAACCATGAGAAAAACTCGAGCGCAACAAAGAAGCAGTAGCTTCATTGTCTTGCATGTAATTCGACCCAAGTTGACTCATTTTCTGAGTGAGTTCCAGTTGGTTTTTGTAGTAACGGCACGCAGGGTTCGGGCAATTTTGCACGACCTCAATGATGAATTCCTTTTCCATGCCAAAATATTCCCGGCCAATCGTGTAAGACTCCATGACGGCTCGAATCGTGGCCTCCAAACCCAAGTGCATTCCATGTGGTCCATTGATGTGTTTCAGCATAACCGCGTTCGCGAAATGTTCGTAGGGGAGAATTATTTTCCCGTTTTCCCGGAGCACCAATCTCCCTTGCGAATCCAGGGCTACTCTTTGGGCCATTAATCTGTGAATTGTGATAGAGTTAGTAAGGGTAAAAAATTTTGAATTTCTTTAAAACTTTTGTACTAAAAGTTCATTTATTTTACTTTTATATTGTGTGTGTGTGTGTGTGTGTGTGTGTGTGTGTGTGTGTGTGTGTGTGTGTGTATATATATATATAAAGAATGATATGGAGACAATAAATAGACAGATTGATACAGAAAGATTGAATTCAAATTATGATAAACTCTGGAATAAATTGTTTTGAATGATTGATAAATTTATCAGCTTTGAAATATGGTTTTGGGATTATTATATCTTTCTTGTATATGAATTCAAACTGCATGAGAGTTAAGTCATTTTATTATACACCTTCCAACAGTTCACAAGTAGTATGTCATAACTGTAAGATTTTTTGATTCGACTATTTCTGATCGATTTGGTTGTGATTTGAGATTAATTACACTTTTGAGGAGATATTGTGATTCATTGAAAGAAAAAATTAAAGGGATGTAGATATTTCAATTCTAGATTGATGTGATATTTATTGACGTACAATTGACATACGGATTTGATTAGATAGAATTGTTTATTTGATTTGGTGAGATAATTCATTATATTGTAATGGGAGAGAAGATTTGATTTTAAAAAATGATGTTGATCAAGATTATATTTTTTGTTAATAGAGGGAAGTAAATTACACTGATGAGGACTCCAAATATAGTGAATCGAAAGCTTGGACCGAGATCTCAATAAATATAATTAAAGAAAAGTCGACTTGGTTTAATTATTGAACATTGACTCCATATTTTATCAAAGGAATAATTATTGTTAAAGAATAAAGGAGTGTATAATTGTTTTCAATCTAAATATTAATTTAATTTTTGTCTTACTGAAGATATGCTACACTGGGTAACATCGAAGCTTCCTTGAGCTCGGTGACACATTGGAGAAGTTCGATGCTAGGGTTCCAACCCTTGTTTTGAAGGTACAGTTGCAACAGCATGTACATTTTTTCGGTGACGTACCCAGCGCCACTGGCACTGCCCGAATAACTCGACCCTCCACCAGGAGGACCCATCTCGGTCTGCATGCTTTATTGAATTCATTTTTTTGTTATTTTAGTGACAGTAAACTTTTTTCTACAATAATGTCAAAATTTTAAACCCATGCACTTGAAACTTGAAATTTCTCATTCATGTGAATAAAATCGAGTTGCGTAAAACTTATTTTTTTTATAATAAAAAAAAACATGTTAATGGGGGTACGAAATCAGGAGAAGAGGAAGAACAAGGGATTATTGTAGTTGTTATTCACTGGGAAGAATTAATAAATTCTGTAGGTAGTTGATTTCCCAGTCAAATTGTTTATTAAATTATAATTGTCGAGTTTTGACTTGAATCCCGAGTCCTTATCAAGACCTAAAATATTTTTTATGTAAAAATTTTTTAATAAAAAAAATTTTAATGAGAGGAGAAACAGATTTTTCATTGACACTGTTGTGTTTTTCTATTTATACAATGATTCATTGGCAACGAGACTCACTACGTGTGAAAAGAGAAAACTGTAGAGGTAAGTTTTATCATTTTTCTGGATGAAGAGCAGTAGAAATTTTGTAAGGTTCTAAAGAATAAGGATTCAGAATCAGCAAAAAATTTCGAGGGCAGGTAAAACCGATTGTAAGAGATTTGGAGTTTGTAGTTTACTGTTTGGATTTTAATTTGTCTAAATTTTGTCAATAGAAAAAAGAATATTGACTGATCGAATTGTAGATATTTTGACTATGAATAAATCAAATTCGGGAAATTCGCTGGTTGAAATTTTCATAATATATAATTTTGACTGAATTACTAGTTGAAATTTTTGCTATTGAATATTGTCGATTTCAACAGATTTTGGTGTGGAAGTATTAAAAATAGTCAAATTTGTCCACATAAGTTGAAATTGACTAACAAAATAGTGAAAAAACTTACTTTTATCTTGTGAGTTAATATGCACTAGTCAAAACATTTAAATCTGACATTGAAAAAAGAGTCGATTGCTTGAAAATGACTATTCTAGATATCATCACTAGAAATGACTATTTGAAAATTCACAATTTTTGACTAATTCAGGCTAAGAAAGTATACACTACACACAAAAACACTGGTAAAGTTAACAGCTGTTAACAGTCATTTTCTGAAAAGAAACTTTTGTTAGATTATGCAAGCACGCTTATTTCAAAAATTACCTTAACTTTTCTCAATCAGCTCTTTTTGCAATATTGCGAAAACACACTAATAAGCACACTTTTAAATTTTTATATTGAAGTAAAATGCACTGGGAAAAAATCCGAGGATCGAATAGGATTTGCGGCTTTAAAATCTGTCAAAATCTGGTTTGAACTGGTTGGTCCGAAAAACATATGATCGCAACACATGTTGCCATGTCGTCGGCGACGTGAGGGGACCGAGGGGTATGGTGAGGTGGATCGGTCGAACATTGCCGACATTACCGACATTACCGACGTTGCCGACATTGCCGGCCGGAGTGAAAAGGGAAGGGGATAATGTTCCCATCATAATATTATTATGCTTACAATTTTATGATTATCATTACATTAGTCACTTTGACTAAATTTCGACATCATTGATATTTTTAATGAATACTCAAAGTCAGGCGCGTACGTATAGAAAAACTTCCGGGGGGGGGGGGGAGGGGTTTATTAAATTCAATTTTTACTTCCAAGAACAATTTTTGAAAGACTTAAAAAACTTCACAATTTTCCCACATTTCGGAGAGTGGTGTTTGACCCCCCCCCTGCGTACGTCCCTGCTCAGAGTGCAAAAATTATAGTGTTCCATGAAAAATGAAGAAAAAAAAATTAGAACGTGTTCAAACACGCGTCGGAAGTAAAAAACTTTACACGCCGAAATTCAAAATATAAACTATATGGTAATTTTTGAATTATCCAAAAAATGAGCGTGATCCAAAAACTTTCAAAAATATTGACATATCAACATAGTGAAAGAAAAATATGAAAAATATAAAAACATTGAAGAAAACTTTGGTGTCATTACATAAAATTTATAAATCTACAAACTGTATTGTTCCTAAATTTGTGAAAATTTTCGAGGAGAATGAGTGGAAAGCATTAAATAGAATTAGATGATAAAAATTCTGAATTTTTATCTCTTCGTTTATCGTAAAATAGGAAGGGAGATCTCTAATGTCGTTAATTGTAAACGAAAAGTTACAATTATTATTAATAGTATGAACAAATTGACTGGGGTAAAGATTAAAAAAAAATCATAAATATTTGACATTCGTATTATTTTTTCATGGAATTCCATCATTCGTAAACTGCAAAATTTTTACGAGTATTATTAAAAATAATGCGAAAAACCCTAAAAGCACCATTTTACGAAAAGTTTTCAAATATAGCAATTTAAAAATGACGGTACATGCCAAAAATCAAGTAACTTTTTCAAAAAATATTGGCAGATTAACACATAGTGAAATAAAAATAATATAAAAAAATTAAAGAAAATTTTGCTGTCATCACAAAATTTTAAGATCTACAAACTTTATTGCTACCTAAATTCGTGAAATTTGGAGATTTATTAATTAATAGAATATCATATAATAAAATTTCTAAATGTTTGTCCCTTCATTTACCGAAAAAATATGGAGATCTTTAATCCCATTAATTGTATACGAAAAGTTACAATAATACGAACAAAGTCAAGATTTTAAAAAAATACCCAAATTTTTTTACGCAAAGTTTTTACAAGCAATAATAAAAAAAATGCGAAAACGCCGAGAAGCACCATTCCACGAACAATTCGCAAATAGCTATTTAAAAATGGCGGTACGTGCCAAAAATCAATTAACCCTTTCCAGCCGAAACGTCAAGCAAACAAGGATCAGCATGCTCGAGTTGGGAAAAACGAAAAAATTCGCGGTCACGAGAAATTTCGTGATAAATCATTAAAACAAAAGGTGCACGCAACACAAAAAATTGCGAATTTCATGCAAAAAGCCACCGCCTTTTCTAAGCAAAAGCAAAAGGTCAACGAATTCGGGAACAAAAACCAATAAACTCACTCTGAGTTTAGGTTAGATCCGACATTCGGCGACTCGTCCCGTAGAAGCCAGTTTTTGAAAATGGCTCTAATCGCCGGCTTCCCCCATTATTTTGGAAGTCCGAGGGACCCCGGGTTTACGAATAACGCGTACATTAACCGCGATAATTATATCCGCGAGGAACTGCTTTTGTTTTGGCCGCCAGAGGCGCGGCGATTCCGCGAACACCGCGAATCATTTCCCATCGGATTTATATACGTACATGCATGTATGTAACACATGCGTCGAATATACATGCAGTGCGAGCATAGGCGCCGCGATTCAGGGCCTTAGTAAAGTTAATTTTTTTCCATTTCAATTTCAATTCGTTTATTCAATCCATGGCGGAGGGCGAAAATCCCCCGAAATCCGTATTATGGATTTTTCGGGTTTTTTCTCAGCACCGTAATTTAAGCGTCTGAATTTTGCCAAATAAA
Organism: Platygaster orseoliae; assembly: GCA_030522825.1. Classification (NCBI taxonomy): domain Eukaryota; kingdom Metazoa; phylum Arthropoda; class Insecta; order Hymenoptera; family Platygastridae; genus Platygaster; species Platygaster orseoliae. Next base: position 13,361 of record JAPYZL010038626.1, read on the forward strand.
GCCTATCGAGATTGTGTAAAGCTAGAAATGGAATATAGTTAAGGTTCAAAGCGAGGAAAGTAATCGACAGCACAATAAATAAATCATTATGAACTATGTTATAAATAAATGAAACCGAGAGCTTGGGACATGGAAAAAATCCGTCGAATATAACCTTCTGGGATCTCATATATTAATAATATATTTTGATATCTTATTATATTTATGAATTTATAGATTATATTTTATTAATTGAGATAATTCATATATTATTATAATTTTATTTATATCATTTATTATAATTGTTATTGTTAATATTATTATTATTATTTTGTTATTATTATCGATTAATATATTAATTGAGATGATGCAAGCAATATTAACGTTTCCAGTAAACCAGTTATGTCGCATTTACGTTTCCGCGATGTAACTGATTCGGCGTAAATGACGCACATTTAACGTATTTGGAACATACGTTTGCGTCAATACTTCCCCCCTGATTCATGTCGCTGCGCGGTCGCAGCGTTACCACGCCAGCACCGAAAATATGCAGTGGTTTTTGCATCGCACTTACATCGCAGAGTGATGATATTGTTACGTAGCCGTGACCGAACTGCGACGAATCCTGGATCCCCTGCTGAAAAAATCCATTTAGCTCGGTCCAAAAAGAAATCCAACTAGATTATTAGAAAGGGTTTTAATGAAAATGTTATATAAAATTTTATAAAAATTTTATTTTTTTAACAGTTTTATTTATAATTTTTTTTTTATTCTATATTAAATTTCGGATATCGGAAAATCCTGCGTAATTTCTATTTGAAATTCCATGTGAATTTCCATACAGAAAGGAGAGTGTTCCATAATAAACCATTGTGTATTTCACTTCTCTTATGACACGGTCTGGTCTGCAAAAAGCAACTTACAACTCACGTTGCGAATCCCTTAAACTATTTTCTCTCACTACTATCTACAATCGGGTTAAAGTACTCGAGTAGCCACCTAGCAGCGGTGGCCCGAAGCCTCGCTCACGGCGCGGGAAAATACAAATGCACCTGATATAATATATTCTGCGTTTTCAGCAGGGGATCCAGGATTCGTCGCAGTTTGGTCACGGCTACGTAACAATATAATCACTTTGCGATGTAAGTGCGATGCAAAAACCACCGCATATTTTCGGTGTTGGCGTGGTAACGCTGCGACCGCGCAGCGACATGAAACAGGGGGGAATTATCGACACAAACGTATGTTCCAAATGCGTTAAGTGTGCGTCATTTATGCCGAATCAGTTACATCGCAAAGACGTAAATACGACATAACTGGTTTACTGGGTTAACACGATAGGCGCACGGGTTCACCGTGGAAATATTGTCCACTTGAGAAATAATATGGCAGTGAAAATTAGAAATCACAGCAACGCAAAATGAAAAATATCATGATTATTCGCACAAATAAACCTTATGAGTTTTTTTAATCGGACCTTTATTTTGTGAAAAAAAAATTAAAGAGTAAAAAACATTATCGATTAAAAATCATTATGTTTTTATAAAACATGATACGCGATTACTCGAGGCTCGAGCCCTAGCTAACTATTG
>JAPYZL010038632.1:0-10078 GCA_030522825.1 Platygaster orseoliae
ATCAAAAAAGATATTCGAGTTAGAAGTTTCAACCAATCAGATTTCTCAGATTTCAAACTCGAATATCTTTTTTGATTTTGAGTTTTGTGAAAAGTGGCAGAAGACTTTTCTACTCCAAAAAATATGAAAAAAAATTGGGTAAAGTTTGGTCAGTGGTTCTTATCCCCACTCCTCGAAAAAGTGCATTTATTGTTTTAATTTCAAACTTGAATAACTTTTTTGATTTTCAGTTTTGTAAAAAGTGGTAAAGGAAAAATCGTCTTAGAATTTTATAAGGAATCCTAAGTTTTCGGTATTTGCGGGGACTCTGAAACACCCGGTATAAATATAATTGAAGAGGTCTTGGTTTAATTATTGCACATTTGCTCTATATTTGATTGAAGAAATTATTATTGAAGAATAAAGGAGCGTATTATTGTTTTCCATCCAAAAAAAATATCGATTTGCTTATTCATAATAACCAATAAAAATTAATAGTCCGTAATTTATTATATAGAAAACTACGTTTTTTCATTCAAAAATTTGCCGGACTTTTTTTATGTCGCCGCCATCTTGCATTATCGAAATTCACAAAAATGGCGCGGATTGTCGATAAATCATAGACCTTATAGTACATGGACTGGCCATTCTCCTATCTGTCCCAGCAAAAGTAGTTGGCCAAACATCGAAGGTTGGACTCGGTCTTCATCGCATTGGTAGTATACCTATATATACGTAGTATATATAGCATGGTATTGTATATATAGTAATAGTGTTCTACAGTATAGTCCATGTACTATAAGGTCTATGCGATAAATAGATATCTGCAATATCGACGGGCAGTAGAGTTGACAATTCGTTAATTTGATGATTATTGAATTAGTTTGATTAATTCAAGTCAATTCAAGTCGCCAATCATTGCCAAAGTCGACTGTGTGTAGTTTTCCAAATTATTAAGCATTTTGTATATAAATTAAACCTAATGTAACCGTGTGACGTAGTTAACGAACGAACACAATCAGTGCTTTCTGACGTGAATTTAAAATTCAAGCTTCGCAGTGTTTCGCTCCGGAATACAATGTTTTTCAAATGACGGTAATTATTATCCTTACAATAATGACAAATTGCAGCTTCTCATAATTTTGCATCAAAAACAATCAAAAAATGCAACGTTTTTACACTGTAGGATTTTTGCTAATGGAAATATTTATGTGTGTGAGTGGATAGATATACACACATGTACGAATTGACGAAAACAATCGTTTTTGCTCGCGAGTCATGTTCGAGAAGACAAAATTTTCAAGTTCTTTTGTTTTATCATCGTTGAGATAGCATGATTTATTTTTATTTGAAGACAGAACTTTTTTCAATTTCGTCCTTTCGGATCTCGGAAAATTGAAATCGAGACTCTCAGCGAAATGTCAAAATTTACGATGGAATATTTTTTTTTATTATTATGGTGATTTTTGCAGTTGGAAAATAATTTTTTCATGACTTATTTATGGTTTGAGGAAATTCGTGGAAAAATTGAATGTCATAATTTATTTTTAAATCAAGGGCAAATGGATTTTAGTGCAAAAATTTTTTTGCAATATCGTTAATTTTTAAATTATATAATAATATAAAATATGGTCTAAATAATTTACCGAATATTTTTAATAAATTGTAAATTGATAAAAAAATTATTCAGGCATAGAATTTCGTATCATTTTTATTTTATAATTAATAAGTATAATAAAAATAATAATAAAATAATGATTATAATAAATAACAATTCCCAAGTATAAAATTTACATTCTGAGTATAAATATTTATACTACAATAAAAAGTTTTATTTCAATATCAAAAACACTCAATTTTTTCAAACCAAAATAATTTTGTGATTGTATCTAAAAATCAATGTAATGAAATTTCAAAATAACTATTTTTCATAATTCGAATGTTGAGTAAATAAAAAAATCATAAACTGAGTTGAAAAATAATAATAAATAAAAAAAGATTAATGGATGAATTTATAAATTTATATTCTTTTATTTTAAAAATTTTATTTCTTGTGCTTTACGTTTTAATGCTAAATTTTTGAGTGGTATCTTTCTAAATTAGGAATCGTTTTGTTGATTTTTCATCTCATTTCATTCTGTTTGCTATGATTTATTTATAAATCAAGGGCAAATTAATGGCAATGCAAAACTCTTGAATTTATGATGTTTGAAAGTTAATTAACCAAAGATTGTTATAAAATTGTGTATTTGTGAAAAAACTACTACGGCATCAAATTTTTTAACTATCATTCTTATTAATTATGCAGTTTGTATTATCAAGAAATAATTGAAGAGAATAATTAAATATTAAATTCTTAGATTTATTAGATCTTTATATTTAATAATTTATATTTTCATTTTAACGAAAGAAAATTGTTAGGATTTCTAAAACTATTCGCATTCAAGAAAAAAAATGGTGTTGATTTTGTATACATATATATCTATAACATATAATTTAATGTAGTTATATAATATTATAATTTATTATTAATATTATTATTGTCATAAATTATATTATTCAATTGAAATTAATTTTTAATATTATATTTAAAAATGAGTTTCAATAGAATAGTATAATATATATTTCATTTCATTTCATAGAATAATAAAATTTGTTATTTTTTCCATTTTTCAGTAAAGAAAATTTGAAATTTTTGATAACCCTCGAACTCTTTTATTGAAAAACTCCTGCATTTTCATGCACTTAATTTTGAGAATTGCAATTTTTGATTTATTACGAAATTTTTTTTTTTTTTTGTTTTTTGATTTCAATTACCAAAAAACATCATTTATATTATTGCGTAAACTATTAAAATGATCGTTGAATTTTATCATCTTATAAATTTTAAATTTGCATCCCCAAGTTTTTGAAAATTGAAATGCAACAATTCTTATTTGTTCATACAGAATTTTTTATTATAAAATTGAGATGCCAATTTAAGGAAATTTTGTGAATTTGCCTGCAATACACTTAATTTTGTCAATTACGATTTTTGGTGATTCTGACATTTTTTTTTTTTTGTTGAATCCAATTACCAAAAAACATTCTTTATTTTATTTCATAAAACCATTTAAATGAAGTTTTAAATTTGCATTTTCAAGTTTCTGAAAATTGAAGTGCAACAACATTCTTTTTTTTTCATCAAAAATTTTTCATTACAAAATTGAGATGACAAACTTGATAAATTTTGTGGATTTTTTTAACGTTCGTTTTGTCCTTTGTTTTTTCAGAATGAGAGTAAAAAGGAGTGAACCTTGAATAATGGATTATTTGGCACAAAACATGGAAGTAATATTGGACGTGATTATGCGGGTTCCTCCGCTTTTTATAATCGACGAACTCCTGAAAATCGCCTTCGGCCTCCACCAAAATGATTTCGATCAAAACTCCCAATACAGCAATCAGAGTTTATCGGAATTTCCTTCCATGTCCGAAACCATCGTTGGCACTTTGTCCTCGCAGACCTTGAATTTGCAGCAACTCGTCGACAAATGCATATACCATTTTTACCTGAATATCGCACTCAAGTTTTTCACCTGCTGCTTTGGTCAGTAAATGAATTTGTAAAATTATGAAATCATGGATTTTCGGTCAATTTTCTGAATCGTCATTTTTTCCAAATTCAACTTTCCGAAACGAAAATTTCTGAATCCAACTTTCCGAAAAGAAAATTTCCGAATCCAACTTTCCAAAAGTATTTATTTGTAATTAATTTGTAATTGATAAATAATAATTTGTAATGTATTTATAAATTTTTTTTTCGCGAATCTGAGAGTTGCAACGCGAGCGTTTTAAGTATGAATAAATAGAAAATTACTTAATATCACTAAAATTGCTCAATGTCACTAAAATTACTGAATGTTGCTGAAATTATTGAATATAACTAAAATTACTAAATGTCACTAAAACTACTCAATAATACTGAAATCACTAAATATTACTAAAATTACCAAATATTACTAAAATCGTTAATTATAAATCAATAATCATATTTTTTGAAAAAAATTTTCCATGCTAGTTAAGGACTGTATTTTATTTAACAATTTTTTGAAATGCCACTTTTTCATGACCTGAACTAGTGCAATACTAACCTTTTCCACATGGCATTGAATAAAAGATATTTTCTGGTTTTTCAGTATTTTTAGCAGCTCTTGGAATGTTGATGCTCTTCACGAAACACCTGATCATCGTCTACCTTTACCTGACATCGATCGGAGTAATATTTGTGTCCTATTGGTTGAACGTCAGTATGACCAAGGCTATAATCGTTTACGTGGATCCTCAAGTATCCGGAAGCATACTGGACGACATCCTGAGTCTGAACTTTGCCAAACTTTTATATCAGGGGCCAGGATACTTGATTCTACAAAATTACATTCTGCAAGCTATCCTGGCCAGTATTTTTTGCTACACGCATCTCGCTCCGAAATTCGACGTACTTCAAAGGCTGATCGTTTTGTCTTTCATGTCGCCTTCCGTTTTGGGACTCTACCCCGTGCCGGTGAGAAGTCAAAAACATTTTGAGAAAAGTGAATGAGTCATTAGAGGCAGAATATTTCGAGTTTTCTTTTTTTTTCATCTAGTAATCTAAAGCAATGAATAAAGTAATATATATTGAACTAGAATTTATATATAATATATAGAATAAGTAAATATTAAACTAAAATATTCCATAAAAAAATATTAAATATAACAGAAATATCTTAATAAATCATAGTTTACATCATTATAGATATTACAATAAAATGTTCCCGTAAAATGAAAATTTATAACAAAAATATTTAATAACAAAATATCAAATATTAAACATTCAAGTAAAATATTCAATAATAAAATATAAAATAAATATTATAATCAATCATAATAAATATTATGAAAAATGTATCAATTCTAAAATATTCACTCGTTAACATGTTTCAACGTTTAATCAATGTTTCAATGTTCATGACAACATTTCACACAAAAATGTCTAAAAGTGTCTAAATAATGTCTAAAAAGTGTCTAAATATGTCTAAAAAAATTGTCTTAGTAGTGTCTAAAAATGTCTAAAAGTGTCTAAATAATGTCTAAAAGTGTCTAAGTAGTGTCTCAAAATGTCTAAAATGTCAAAAAAGTGTCTAAAAATTTCTAAAAAGTGTCTGAAATGTCTAAAAAAAGTATATAGGTAGTGTCTGAAAATGTTTAAAATGGCTAAAATAAAAATGTCTTAAAAAAAGTGTCTAAGTAGTGTCTAAAAAAGTGTCCAAGTAGTGTCTAAAAATGTCCAAAATGTATAAAAAGTGTCTTAAAATGTCTGAAAAAAGTGTCTAAATAATGTCTAAAATGTCAAAAAAGTGTCTAAAAATTTCTAAAAAGTGTCTAAAATGTCTAAAAAAGTGTATAAGTAGTTTCTGAAAATGTTTAAAATGGCTTAAAAGTGTCTAAAAAATTCCTAAACGTGTCTCAAAAATGTCCAAAAATATCCGAAAAGTGTCTAAGTTAGTTAAGTAAGATAACTCAAGTTAGTTAAGATAACTAACTATATGAAGTAGTATAAATTTATAAAAATACTAGAAAATCGTGCAACATTTATTAAATATTGAAAAATAGAAACAGTTTTGAAAAACTTCAAATACAAGTTGAGGAGATTCTTTTGAAAATTTATGGAATTATTGGAACATTTAAAATTTTTAATCCCTTTGGATTGAATTTTAGATGTCAATGGAGTAATTTATAAAATATTAGAAAATACTGGAAAATTGAGTAGCATTTAATGAATACTAAAAAACAAAAAGTTTTAAAAATACTACGAATCCAGGTTAATAAGTTTCTGGATATCAAAAATGTATAGAATTACTGAAAAGTTTCAAACTTTGAATTCTGTTGGATTGAATTCTAAATATCAATAAAGTAATTTATGAAAATACTGAAAAATTGTGAAATATTTGATAAACACCGAAAAATACAACAAAATTTTGAAAACACTTAAAATCCAAGTTAATTAGATTTTTTCAAAAATGTATGGAATCACTCAAAAATTTCAAGCTTTGAATTTTTTTGGATTAAATTCTAAATATCAATAAAGTTGTTCATAAAAATACTGGAAAATCGTGCAATATTTTATGAATATCGAAAAACAAAAACTTTTGGAAATATTTTAAATCCAGGTTAAAAATATTCTCTCAAAAATCTATGGAATTACTGAAAAATTTCAAACTTTGAATTTTTTTGGATTAAATTCTAAATATCAATGAAGTAATTTATAAAATACTAGAAAATACTGGAAAAGCGAGCAAGTATTAAATAAACACTAAAAATTACAAAAAGTTTCAAAAGTACTTCAAATAAGGTTTAATAAGATTCTCTCGAAAATATATGAAATTACTGAAAAATTTCAAACTTTGAATCCTCTTGGATCAAATTCCAAGCATCAATGATATAATTAATCAAAATGATAGAAAATAGTGTAAAATTGAGCAACATTTAATAAATACTAAAAATTACAAAAGATTTAGAAATAATTCAAATCTAGGGTAAGATTTTTTAAAAAATATATGGAATCACTGAAAAATTTCAAACTCTGTGCATCGAATTCTAGATATCAATGAAATAATCCATAAATATACGAGAAAATATTGGAAAATCGAGAAACATTCTATAAATACTAAAAATTACAAAAAATTTTTAACGACGTACATTACTGCCAACAGATAGCAGTCCTTCACCACTCGCCAGTTTTCGCAGCCCTCTTACCACTGGCCATTTGCAAGTGCGTCCTTTGGTTCAACGTGACCAACGTTCTCAGAGTGGCCTACACCAACTACAGGTAGGGTTATCGATATTTATATCGATAAATAAAAATATCGATTTCACTTCACCCTAGGGACATTTTATTGACTAAGGCATAGAATTCTCCAATGTAATAAATACTCTTATAAACTCGTTAACATGTTTCAATGTTTAATCAATGTTTCAATGTTCATGACGAAATTTCACACAAAAATGTCTAAAAGTGTCTAAAATGTATCAAAAGTGTCTAAAAAATGTCTAAATAGTGTCTTTAGATGTCTAAAAAAAGTGTCTAAGTAATGTCTAAAATCTCAGAAAAGTGTCTAAAATGTCTAAAAAAAGTGTATAAGTAGTGTCTGAATATGTTTCAAATGGCTATAAAGTGTCTAAAAAATATCTAATATCAACTAAAGGTTGATAGTGCCTTAAACACAAGTAAAACATTGCACTATTAATATAATGACTTTTTAAAAGATTTTATCAATTTTTGTAATGTAATCGAATTTTTGAACAAAAAAAATTCGATTTTTTGACTTTCTCGCGAAGACTATTATTTCAAGCGTCTTTCAAAATGTAATTCTGAGTACAAACCTATTTTTTATTGAGATATCGAAATATCGATATTTTTATAAAATATCAATAACCCTAACTACAGGTTCGCCCGCAACTTTATGAGCAACTTCGGCCTGACCGCCCTTATCGAGACCGAGTGGACAAGACTCCACGTGCCCGCTGTTCTCCGAACCTTTTGGCTGCTGCGCATGACAGAGCAGCTCTTCCAAATCCTCATACGCCATTACGGCAACGACGGCTTGACCTTGTACTCGACACTCCGCGCCCTCCTCGTCAACGGCTGCGAGACACTCACGGCTGTTCTTGGAATGACGAGCATCATCTCTTTCGTCTGTCACCACATCGGCTGCTTCTTCCAGTGGGTGCTCCTCACCGAAGACGAGGATGAAAAAAGCTTCGGCACGATATCCGCCATTTTGTTCTACATTTTGGCACTACAAACCGGGTTGACCGGTTTGGAAAGCGAGAAACGATTGGTGCGGTTATGCCGGAATTTTTGTCTGCTCTTCACCGCTGTCTTGCACTTTGTTCACAACATGGTGAACCCGCTGCTCATGTCCTTGAGCGCGTCGCATAATCCGGCTTCGCATCGACATGTTCGGGCACTCGGAGTGTGTGCGTTTCTGGTTTTATCTTCCACGAGTCTTTTGGGTGAGGATAGAAAACAATGTTTTTCTGGGTTTTTTATGTTCTGGAATTTCTACAAGTCTGATAAGTTATGGTAAATTGGGAGACTTTGAGAAATAGAGGGAATTTTTTTTGATAGGAAAGGAATTTTGGTTGGAGGAAGGGAAGAGTTGAAAATATCAGTGTATAGAGAATAATAATTGATAAATTATAATTTATAGAAATGATAATTTTCAAAAAAAAAACAAAAAAAATTTCAGAATGTATGGAAATTTTAAGTCTTCTGAAAATTCGAGACAAAAAATGGTCGACAAAATTTATCGATAAGTTTATTAAAAATTAGAAATTATAAAAATTAAGATGTTTTGACTATTTCATAAAATTTCTTTCAAAAGTTTCAGTTATTCTGAACATTCTGTAGAAATTGGAAAAATTTTCTTCACGTTGACCGTTTTTTATATGGACCTCAAAATGATGATTTCATATCCTGTGTAATTCGTTGATCTACTTGTGAGTTAAATTACCTCGTGAAGCGCTAATTTATTTTAAAAAATCAAAAAAATGGAAAAATGTAGAAAAATAGTAAATATGTCAAAATTTTTTAAGTTTGGAAATTCAGATGTCTTGTACAACTTTATAATTTCAAAATTTACGTTATTTTGAACACTTAAGCAAATTTTGTTATTCCATCATGATTTCATTAATTTTTCCTACATTAGGAACCCTGTGAATTATTATAACTTTGAAATTCACTACATTTTGTGGAATTTAAATATTCTAGCAATTTTCAAAATTGTATAAATGCGATTGATAAGGAAAATTCGACAAAAAGTCTGACATCTGAAAATTTCCAAGATTGTGAGAATTTCAATATTGTAAAAACTAACTCATTCTTATGAATATCATTCATATTCTTATAATTACTAAAATTTCAGAAATTTCGTTACATTTAGAATATTTTTCAAACGATAGCATTTTTGCAAAATTTATAAATTATTAAGTTTGAAAATGCTTGTAGTTGGAAAACGATAAAATATATGGAAAATTGAAGCAATCGATAAAATTTATTGAAAAGTATATTAAAATTTATAAATTATAAAAATGAAAATGTTCTGACAATTGGAATCCCATGAATATTATTGAAATATTATTAAAATAATAATAATAATAATAATAATATTAATAATAAATAATTAAAATATAATATTATTAAAATATTTTTGAAATTTCCAAGAAGACTGACATTCTGAAAATTCACTTAATTTCGTGAAATTCCAATATTCAGCAATTTTCAAAATTGTATAAATGTGATTGATGAGGGAAATTTGACAAAAAGTCAGACATTGGAAAATTTCGAAGAATGCAAGGATTTCCATATTTTAACAATTCACAAATTCTTCTGAACATCATTTATATTCTTCAATGTAAAGAATAATAATTGATAAATTATAATTTATAAAAATAACAATTTTAATTTTGAAAAATCTAAGAAATTTCGTGATTTTGAAATTTTCTATGAACGTGTGCAGAAAAATTTCAGGAAAGGAAGTAGTTAAAATGATCATCGTATAAATGATAATAATTGATAAACTATCATTTATATATAAAATAATTTTAATTTTGAAAACAACGAAGAAAATACATGACTGTGAAAATTTTCATGAACGTGTGCAGAAAAATTTGGGGAAAGGAAACAGTTAAAAATATCAGTGTATAAGTAATAATAATTGATAAACTATCATTTATATGAAAAATAATGTTAATTTAAAAAATGAAGAAAATTTATAATTGTGAAAATTTCCATGAACGTGTGCAGATAAATTTGGGGAATCCACATTAATATCAATAATAATAATTAATAAACTATCATTTATAAGAATAATAATTTAATTTCAAAAACAACGGAAAAAATTCATGATTATGAAATTTTCCATGAACGTGTGCAGAAAAATTTGGGGAAAGGAAAAAATTAAAAATATCATTGTATAAATAATAATAACAGGTTGGCTGATAAGTCCCCGGTCTGACACATAGATGGCGTCGCTAGTATTAAATGCATATTATTTTTATATAGTACCAACCTTCAAAT
>JAPYZL010038647.1:0-11833 GCA_030522825.1 Platygaster orseoliae
TTTATAAAATCAACTTAGAATGTGTTTACTTCATAAACTATTATTGGTAAACTATTTTTATTTGTTTGAAAAGTAAAAGAAAAAATTACTTTATTCCATGTATAGAATATTCACTAAATATTCGGTCACATATATTGAATTTCACTCATTTGATCGTCGACCATCAAATTACTTTTTGAAATAGTGAAAATCTATTAATTCATTAGTCACTTAAAAAATTCTACTAATTGAATAGTAAAATTTGAAATTACTAATGTGGTTAGTGAAAACGGCGTTTATCACATTAGTAATAAATTCACGAATTGTTTAGTCGTTTCAAAAATTTCACTAATTGAAAGTTAAACTTATAAATCACTAATTCATGTGGTAGAATTTGACTATTTCTTTAGCTAGCTTGTGGAATTCCACTAATTTGATGGTGAATCACTCATCTACTAATTGAACCAGTAAAAATTTCAGTAATTCAAACTGAGCGAGCATCATATGTTTCCAAAAACTGTGGAAAAGAGAGAAACTGTAAGCATTTCGATTTTCTTTTTTCATAATTAGTTGGAAGTGGCGGAGTAAGAGGAGTCTGGAGTTTTACAATGCGTGACTCTGTCGAGGATATGATAAATGTTACTGTTTGGGGTAGCGTCGAATACATCAACAGAATGTTTCGAATGTACAGGATTGGATCTGTTGGTCAGTCAAAGTTTTATACAAAATTTACATATTCTTGAAAATATGATTAAAAATTAATTTTCAGTCCTCCATTAAACCACGAGTTTCCTATTATTTCTAAAACTTTTATGATTATTATTTACAAGTAATAAATCTCGAAATTTCGCGTACTCCAGAATCCCATTATTTTGCAGAATATTATAACCTTTTAGAATTTTTATTTCTACCTCAATTTCGATTATTTTCCAAAATCTAACGAACCTTGATATACGAAAAGTAGTGATTTTTCCGAAAAATTTTTCATCAATTAAATGAACAAATCAATGACGTTCAGTGAACAATAAATATTTTACAATACTAATATAGATGAACTTTCGTAACAATACAGGAAATCTCTAAAAAGTTAATCGATTGAAAAATATTTTAATTATAATTCAGTTGAAGTCATCAGTGGAAAAGTGATGAGCCGCCAAAAAGATGACAGGAATGAAGAATTCGCGCCCTGCGTAAATAGCGATTGCACCCTGACCGTCAATGAAGGATTGGCACTTATTCAAGCCCACGACAGTCCCGCATATTCTCGATACGAAGCTCTTCTGAGAGTCCCAACTGTCAGTACCACAGAGCTGCGTCCCCTGAAATATGTACTTGACAATTTGGAAAACCTGAACAATCATTATGTCAACATACTCGTCATTGTGACTTTTGTACGATCATTTTTTTCTTTTCCTTATGTTAAAATTACACTGAAAACTCATTTATATCTGCTTTCTCTATCTTACTCTACACTCGTTTATACCCGAAAATTCTATTAAAATCACGAATATAAAAGATTGTAGAGTAAGATAAAGAGAGAGCGGATATAAATGAGTTTTCAGTGTACCTTGCATTTAACCTATTTTTAAGCAATTTTTTTATACGGGAATTTAAAACAACTCATGCATTAAAACCAATTCCATGAAATTTGCAGCAAATGCACAAAAACCAGTAAAATAAAAAAATAAAAAGTTAAAAAACTTAAGACAACCTGAACATTTCACTGATTTCACAAAATTTTTCAAAATAGCCGGGAATATTGATACATATCTTGAATTTCCAATTTTACACAAATTTTGATATCTTTCCAACATTTCTGCAAGTGTAAGAAAAAATTGTCAAATCGTTCAAAAACTCGATAGATTAATCCCCCAGAATACTGAAGATCATTAAAAACCTTTCAAAAATTATCAAAATTTTTATTTCAGACGACTTAGTTTCTAAAACTATCTCCAAGTCTAACTGTATCGCAAAAAAAGACAATTTTTTTATGGTTCTATAGGTTGGTCAGGCTCAGGATACAATGACGAGAGACGGAAGACGCGTCTTATATCGCGATATCGAGATCACAGACGACTCAACGGAGGAAACGCATCAGTTGCGTTTTTGGGAAGAAGAGCTTATTCGAATATCCGAATTTTGGGAACCGAAAAAGACGACACTCTTCATTGTTGATGCTCGTGTTACTTTCAATAAGTACAAGAAAAAGCTCTGCGTCACCATTGGTATTTAACGCAATTTTCAGTTTTTTTTAACGCATTTCCAGTCAATTTTTTTTCCTTGTCGACGTTTCGATCTTGAATTTGACACCATCATCATGACCGAAAGAAATTTATTTTAACTTCAAATAATATTTTAAAAAATCATTGAAGACCAAAACGACAAAAAGAAAAAAATTCAATGGAAAATCAGGCTTCACTCAGTAATAAATAAATAAATATCACTATATTGTGAATAACGTTTTCTACAGTAAAAAGATCCATCATCATCGAAAACCCGAATGTTCCCGAAGTTTCAAAACTGAAGGAAAACCTGATCAGTAGACCAGGAAATCCGCACAACGATCCTTACATGTTGCCCAATCGTAATATTTCACATTTAACTTTCTGCTCCTGAATAAATCGAAGCAAAAAGTTGAAATAATAATATCTTTGCAGCGAATTGCATTACTACAAAGATGACAATTCAGGAAATCACGGCGAAACTTCATGAACACGATTTGCCCCCAGAAAAAAGACTTCAGTTTTTTACTGTTCTCTATGCTAGAGTGACTGATGTCAATCTGAACGAGTATGACAAGAGTTACTTGTACAAGAAATGGTATTTGACTTCGTTTAAATATCTTTTGTCACTGTGAAAGTGGATAAATTTAAATATTGTTAGTTTTGAATTTCTTATATTTTGGATAATTGAAAATTATTTTAAAAGCATTTATTGAAATTTGAAATTTGTCAAATTCAAATTATAAAATTCATGTATAAAGTCAAAGTTATCATTTGCAGTGCCTTGTGCAAACGGTCGGTCAAAGAGGATTACGATTCTTGTATGAACATGGAATGTCCTTGTGGTATAGGAGCAAAAACTCCTATAAACGTGGTCAAGATCGTACTGAAAGTCAACTTGAAGGACGACACCGGTTATTTGATAAATTGCAGACTCTCTGGAGCCGTCGCTGAACAAGCACTTGGCCACTCTGCCGAAGAAATTGGGGTAAAATCATCACAATTTCAGAACTTTTTAATTTAAAATTTTAAAAACTAATTTTAATAAATTAATTTAATTTCATAAATTAATTAATTACATTAAATAATTAAATTTAATGAATTAATTAAATTTAATTAATTAATATATTAAATTTTAATTAAAAATATCAATTAAAAATTTATTAAATATATTAGATTAAATTAAATTTTAAATTTAAAAAATTCAATTTACTTCAAAAACTCAATAAATTTAAGAATATCCTGGCGCTCTTCAGAACCCGTAACTTACGGGACTTTTTACGGGTGTTTTGTGCAAAAAACACCCGTAAGCATATTTGAGTTTTTTAGCGAAAACAATAATGGAATAAACGATATTCTTTAAGGAAAATTACAATTAAGGGTATTTTTCCGATTTGTCCAAACTTGCCTAACACTCTAGGAAACTATTTTTATATCTTTTAGGTATTATTTATTCCCTGTTAATTCGAATAAGTTTTCTGTTTAAGCAGTAGATTATAATAGAAAATTTCAAATCAAAAAGATCAAATTTGAAAGTTTCAGATATCCAAAAATTGTTGTAGTTTTTGGATTGTTAAAAATTTCATTCTTTTAGAAATTTTTAAAAATTTTAAGAACGTTGTAAATTAATGACATTTTTAATGTATTTTAGATTCGCTATTAAAAATATCTGAAAAGTTCAAAAATGATTGAATTCGAAAAAGTTTTCGGTAATGTGGAAATTTTCACGAGATTTTCTATTTTTTCGAAATTCAAGTTTTGGAAAATTAAAAATTGTGTAAGGTTTTCCGAAGAATCATAATTTTCAAAATTCTTAAAGATGTCACAAATTCTCAACATTTCCGTTTCTCTGGAGTTTTAAAATTATAGAAATCCAAGAACTTGAAGTTTTAAAATTTCCTAAAATTCCATTATTTCTAAACTTCTAAATTCAACAAAGTTTTATATTGATATTTTGAATTGAAATTTGAAATAAAAATTAAAAAAATCAAAATTAACAGTTGATGATTAATTGTCAGTAAAAAAAATTTTTAATTCGTCAAAAATTCGAAAAATCAAATTTTGAAGTTCTAAAATCCAAAAATTTGAAGTTTTTTGTTTTTCGGAAATTTCATCATTTCAAGATTTTCGAAGTTTTTAGTCTGAAATTTCAATTCACATCGCAGTTCAGAATTTAAAAAATTAAAATTGAAAATGAATCAATAATTACAAATTGGAAAAAAATTATGAATTTATCAAAAATTTGTAATTGAGAAAAATCGAACTTAAAAGGTTTCAGAAACCCAAAAATTTTAAAAGGTTTTAGACTTTCATAAATTTTATTATTTTAGAAAAATTTCAAAATCGTTGAAAATTACTGACATATTTCAATCTACTTCAGATTGAAAATTGAAAATATCTGGAAACTTTAAGTTATTGGATTTGCGAAAATTTTTCAAACTTTTTGGAATCTTAAAAATTTCAAAATTTTTACTTTTTCATAATTCAAGTTTTAAAAAATTGAATACTTTATAAGAATTTTCGAAAAGTTATATGATTTTCAAAATATGTGGTCAAAAATTCTGAACATTTTCGAGTATGAAATTTTTAAATTTTAGAAATGTAAAAACTGTAAGTTTTCAAATTTCTGAAAATTCCATCACCTCCAACATTTCTAAAAGTTTCCAAGTTGTCAAAAATGTATAATATTTTTAATGTCTTCAAAATTCTAAAATTTTTCCATCATACAAAATTGTCCAAAATTACCCACATTTTTTACATTTTCGAATTTCGTAAAATCTTAGAAATCAATGAAGATTATAAATGAGATTCATGAGCAGGGCAACCAAAAATATTTAAATAAATATTTTAAAATTTTTTGGCGGAACAAAAATATTTCGCCACTTTTGGATTTTTCGTAAATATTGTAAGATTTTTCATTTTTAATCCCAAATATTTTCAACAATTATTGACCATAAAAAATATTTACTCCTTATGCATGTTTCACCATTTGCTTTATCATTAATTTTCATTTAATTATTCGCAAATTAAGTTAAAAATTTTTAAAATATAAATTCAGTTGAAAAAAAATTAGATTACATGAAAAAAAAAATTAAAAATACAAATAATTTGCATTTAATCTTAATTTTCTCTTTCTTTATATAATTTTCTTCATTTCATTTTCTTTGATTTGCAGTTAGAAAATTAACAAGAAATTATTCGACATGTCACATGTTTACAGATTCAAAATCTGTTTACATTTCAAGATAAATAATCAATTGAAACATTATGCTATTCGAATTTCAAGTCGAAGAGAACTTAGCGAAACATGTAGTCATTTTCTGCAACAACTTTGATTAGGAGCCGAAAATGTAAACAAATGTACAAAAAACATAAAATTTGCTTGCATTTGATCATAAATATTTCTTACCTATCATAAATATTTCCCTGTTTTTTCATGTATAAATAAATAAATATTTTGCATTTTATCGTAAATATTTTTGGTTGCCATGTTCATGAGTAATACGGCTAGGAGTAATTTATAAAATGCATACTTGTGAAATTCTTTCATTATCATGTCTCATTTCAAACGAATTCTCTTACGGGTTTTTTTTTGCACAAAATAAATTCTTTCATTATTATGTCTCATTTCAAGCGAAATCTCGTACGGTTTTTTTTTGCACAAAACACCTGTAAAAAGTACCGTAAATTACGGGCTCACTTACGGGTTCTGAAGACTGCCAGGGTAACTCTTCAAATAAACTCTTAAAATAAATAAAAATACGTCTCGTTACGTGCAGGCAATGAACATGGAAAAACTGCAACAAGTAAAGTGGGACTTCGTTTTGCAACATTTTGAGATTCGCCTACAAGTGGTTGGACCTACCGCAGAATTCAAGCAAACAATTTACAACATTTTATCTATGAAAAAAGTGTTGACCGATGACGAGGAAACGCTCAATGATCTCCTCAATATTTCTTCACAAGAATTTCGATCGCCATAAAGATCGTAAAAAATGTTTTTTTTTTTTTCGTTTCATTCTATTATTTTTCTCATTTAAAAAAGTATGTCCGAAGATATGTAATTTCCACTTATTATTTTGATTAACTCTCTGAAGAATCGAAAGGACATTGTACTTACGTTGATTTAGTTATTATCGTTCATTGAGTTATATTCCATGATTTTTTCAAACCTTCCTCAGTTTTGAAAACTAATCATTCAATTACAATACAATGATAAGTCTTACAATTGAAGATTTAGATGTCAGTAAATGTGTAAAAAACACATAATGTAATAAAAATATTTATTCAACATAAATTAGAGCAGTACCATATTTTTACTCCATTGTCACGTATTGAAATTTCGTCTTCACATAAACGTTGACCAGAACATGTCGCCAAAAATGGCAAACTTTTGTGCAAACTCACTCCGTTCACGCAATCCTTGGATACTTGTATTCTATGATTTGGCTTTTTGTCTTCTACCAAATATATCGAGTCGAAGGAGTCTTTCCAAACGTTGACAAATCCATCCGTTCCACCTTTATTGAACAATTTATTTCAAATGTTTCAAGTGTTTCAAATAAGAATTTTTCAGAAATTTTTCTCATCAAAAAACCGCATACCTGAAGCAATATCCAAACCATCGTAGGATACGGAAAATTGTATCCTTTGATTTGTGTTGGATTGTCTGCTATCAGATGACCATAAAACTTCGCCAGGATTTCGTAGGTCCCAACATAAAAATTCGTGGGATCTTCGAGATGCGGAGTAAAGTTTCATTCCACACGGACTGAATTCGATTTGCGTGACGCCGTTTCCAGTTTTGAACGAACAAAGTGGCCCGTCTTTGTACAATCCTATTGAAAACGGTGATTTTGAATTTGTAGATTTGAAATTCGTTATTTATTTTGACATTGAAGTTGTATTCACCAATGTGTTTTGAATAGGTTCCGAAAGCAACGAGTCCCGGCATCACAGGATTTTCTCGGATACAAGATACCAAACCAGAAATATTAGGAAACGATGTTTTGAAGGAAATCGTTTCAACTTGTCGTCCAGGTCGATCAGTGTAGAAAGTTCTTATATAGTTTTTGAACCCGCACCAAATTTCTTCGTCGGAATTCACGAATTGGCAACTTATCGCAGCTTCCACTTCATCGACCCTAAAAAATTAAATCAGTGAGCTTTATGGGCGCCAAACCATCTTCTCCGAAGAAAAAATTTAAATTTCAATGAATTAAAGAATTGTATGAATTTACAAAAAATCACAAAGTGAAATAATCATAAATATATGAAAATTTTGAGAATTTGAAAATTCAGAAGTGCTCTAAAACTAGGTAATTTCAAAATTTACGTTTTTAGGAACATATTAGCAGATTTTGTTATTCGATTATAAATTCATTTTTTTTTTTCATTCTATACAAACCCCGTAAATTATTATAATTTTAAAATTTCCAAAAAGACTGAAATTCTGGAAATTCCCTAAATTTTGTGAAATTCAAATATTCAAGCAATTTTCGAAATTATAGAAATGAACTGATAAGGGCGATTCGAAAAGTTGTCAGGTATTTTAAAATTTAGGAGATCGCAAGCATTGCGATATTGTGAAAATTTATTCATTTTTATAAATATCATTCATAATATTCAATGATTACAAAAATTCAGACATTTCGTCACACTGAAAAAATTATGCAAACGATAGTTTCGCAAAGTTCATAAATTATTAATAGTTGAAAAATGCTTGGAATTGAAAAATTAAAAGATTTATAAAAAATTACCAAATTTTATGGAATTCAAAATATATTTAAATTATTAATTATTCAATATTATAAAATCTATTTAAATATATTTAATATTCAAGCAGTTTTCAAAATTGTGTAAGTTTAATTGAGAAGAAAATTTGAAAAGTTGTCAAACATTTGAAAATTTCGGAGATCGCTAGAATTTCAATATTGTAAATATTTACTCATTTTAATATACTTGAGACCCTTTAAGAAGAGAGACTGGCCATTATGAAGTAAAGCTCTCATTTGTTGACTTAAATCGGGGCTGGAAAATGGCGGCTCCAATCGGAGCCCTTGCTTTTAGCGCTATAATTCAAATGTTGAAAATTCAGTTTAAAATTATGTACAAGTAATATCGAAAAATAATATTGTTTCTATACTAAATTTAAGCTATCATGAATAACAATACATGAATAAATGCATTATTATAATTCCCAGTGCAAATTTTCTACATTCTTGATTTTAAAATCATGAACAAAAATTAAGGAATATAATAAAAAATTTCAACTTACCTCCAAAAGGTCAAACATCTCAAATTTCTCTAAACAGTTTAAAAATTTATCTATGTTTTCAATTTATAATCAAAAGATAGAAATCGAATGTTTTAGCCAGTATATTTAAATACTTTAAGAATCGAAAAAACAATGATGACTCAAATTTTGTAAATCAGGTTTGCAAGCTAATTTTATAATTTGATTCTTAATTCAAAAATTTACAAAAAAAAACAACAAAAAAATAGGAATGTTCATTCCTAAATTAAAAAAATTGAAGTAGACATTTAGATAAAAAAGTATTGAATATCGTAATAAGACCATTTGTAATTGTATAAAAAAATATATTTGATAGTGACAATCATTGTGAATGATTGATATAGGCTCAATACTTGGTTGCCAAAACCAAGACTTGATAATCACAACCAAGTACTTGATTCCCTCAACTAGAAACATGATTGAGCCTATATCAATCATGCGCAATGATTGTCACTATCAAATATTTTTTTCAGTGAAGGAAGCAAACGCACATAAACACTCTCTCACTCTTTCTCTGTCTCGTTCTTACTGGCGACCATTATTTTTCAGCCTAATGGCCAGTCTCTCTTCTTACAGGGTCTCTATAATATACTAACGAGCAAATCGGTTAACACTCTCATGCTCGCTAGGTGGCTACACCAAATATTTTCTCGAATTATTATTCCGAGTTCTCGTTTTTGCGTAAATATGATTCATAATCTTCAATGATTACTAAAATTCAGAAATTTTGTCATATTTACAACATTTTTGCAAAAGATAGGATTTTCGAAAAATTCATAAATTATGACTAGTTCGAAAATACTCGGAATTATAAAATTTTCAAATTTATGGAGTGTTCTGAAAATTTGCAACAAAAAATAGTCGACAAAGTTTATAAGTTCAATAAATTTTCAGACGTTTTGTAAAACTTGGTAATTTCAAAATTTACGTTGTTCAGAATATATTAGCAGATTTTCTTATTCCATTATAAATTCATAAATTTTTTCCACTCTGTAGAAATCCCGTGAATTATTATAATTTTGAAATTTTCAAGAATAATGACATTCTGAAAATTGACTAAATTTTGTAAAATTCAAAAAATTCAAGCAATGTTCGAAATTGCAGAAATGTTATTGATGAAGTAAATTCGAAAAGTTGTCAGATATTTTAAAATTTAAATATTGTAAAAATTTACTCATTTTCATATACTAACGTGCAAATCGGTTAGTAGCTAGGTGGCTACAATAAATTTTTTCTCGAATCATCATTTTAAATTCTCGTGTACCGCGTAAATATCATTCATAATCTTCAATGATTACTAAATTCAGAAATTTCGTCACATTTAGAACATTTTACAAATGAAAGGAATTTCGCAAAATTTATAAATTATCAATAGTTCGAAAATGCTTGGAATTAAAAAATTCAAAGATTTATGGAAATTTTTAGTGTTCTGAAAATTTGCAACAAAAAATATTCGACAAAATTCATTGATAAGAATATTCAAATTTAGAAATTAAGATTTTTTTACTATTTCGGCAATTTCATTTCGAAAGTTTCAGTTATTTGGAACATTCTATCAAAATTTGAAAAATGTAGAAAATTTGGGAGAAGTTGACCGTTTTTTATATAGATCTTATAATAAAAATTAGTCATCCTGTAGAATTCGTTGATTTAAGTTAAATTACAGCGTGGAGCTTGAAAGTTTCTAATAATGAGTTATGAAATTTTAAATAACAATTATTATTTTGATTTAGAAGATTTAATTATTATACTATCAAACTTGTTATTATGTTAGAATGTTATCATGAAATTAACTCATTATGTTGCTACATATACAAACGAAATAAGCAGCAGTTTCTTAAAATAGTTATCTAAATATCGACATCTCTGATAAATTTTAGTTTCTCGCAGATAAAACAAATTTCGAAAGTTTCCTTAAAAATTTGCCGCCCCCAAATATTTGCCTAGTTTGCCTGTTGGTGAATCCGGCCCTGGTGAGCATTATGGTCACTTTTTCAGAACAGAAATTTACATGGGCGTAGGCAGAAAAAATTTTCGGGGGAAGTTTTTCGAAAAAAAATACGCACATATGTGACGTGCCACGAAGAAAAGGACCTAAGAGGCATCTGACATAAGAGCTATTATCTGCTTATTTTCAATAAGAAAATGACTCTAACATAAAATGCCTCTTAGGTCCCTTTCTTCGAAGCATGTGGTTACAAGAGTACAATTTTCCAATTTTTTTTTTTTTTAGTCAAAAGTTGTATATTTTTTCATGTTCATATTAAATGTAATGGAATTTAATTTTTGTGATTTTCAATTAGCTGAGTTGAGAACTTTTTTTTCTTCTGATTTTAGTGTTTTTTCACAATCTGACGGATTTCATGATTTTATTTTGGATTTTTATACATCAACTTTTGAAAGATTTTTGAGAAAATCATAATATACAGATTTCAAGTATTTAATATGCAATAGTGTTGAAATTATGTTGTTGGCTATATTATTTCTTATTTATCATTGTTAGCAATATGTAACATTTTTATTGCTTTAATAATATTAGTTGTATTTTATAGTCAAACATTTATGAACATAATTTCTTTTCAGAAAAAATTCTTTTCAAGTTATAACAATTATTATTTTGAGTTAGAAAAACTAAAAATTCTGGACTTGTTTTGAATTTTACTAATTTTTTAAATAATTATTGTTATTTTTATAAATTACTTCTTTATCATTATCACTTTGGTACATTTTTCGTGAAATAATATTGTTAAGAAAATTTTCTTGATATATTTTTTGAGTATGAAAAGGTTTTACAGTATTTCTCGCATTTTTTTCTGTTTTCGGGAATCAAAAAGAATTTTTAATGTTTTTTAAAGTGAAACTTTTTAACCGGCGCCTGGGGGGGGGAGGGGTGAAAAGCGTTATGTGATGTGATGTGATGTGATCGGGTGGACCTTTATCGAGGTTCAGTGTAAAGTGAGACACATATCGAGGTTCCAGTGTAAAGTGAGACATATATCGAGGTTCCAGTGTAAAGTGATCCCTATATGTCTTATATCGAGGTTCCAGTGTAATGTGAGACATATATGTCCTATATCGAGGTTCCAGTGTAAAGTGAGCTCTATATGTCCTATATATGTTAATATTGTTCTAAAATGAAAATAAATAGAAGATTAGAAAATAAATTTGAAGTTTTTTCAGTCTATAACAGAATATATTTCATTAGGACTTTGTAAATTTAGAAAACATAACATTTTGATTCTTCAATGAATTCATCAATCTTTGAAAAATAGACTTCAATTCCAGAAGTATCAAGGCAATTATCGATGCTTCAATTTTTACAAATCTTAAATAATTT
>JAPYZL010038649.1:0-53301 GCA_030522825.1 Platygaster orseoliae
GTCGGCGAATTGTTTACGAACAAGTGTAGTCGGTCAGATGGTAATTTTCTGAATATTTGATAATAACATTTTTAGCGGTATATGTTTAGCGTCGCGGGGTTCACGTGATGGGTCGAGGAGTGGGGGGGTCCCGAAGCCTTTGTGCTCATCTACTTACGACACTGGTTTCAGATAAGACGGCGGAAAATTGCGTTAAATCACTGCTCGTTTAGTAAAAATTATTTGCTATTAAAATATTGTACAAAATCTTATTTTTTTTGCACCAAGTTTTGACAAGCAAAACATTGTTCCACACAAGTCAAGGACTATACTTAATTCAACAATGTGTGGAAATGCCAATTCTGCATCGACCGAGCGTGTGAAAAAGTGGCTTTTTCCACAAGATGTTAAATTAAAATTATTTCTCAAAAGACAGTTCAATGGACTTTGTTATTTCTTGACTTCTTGGATACGAATGCGCTTCATTTTTTTCGGGGAGGAAAAAAAATTTTGAAAATTCGTTAGTCGGATAAATTTCGATTTATTGAAGTAAAATAAATAATCCCGGAAATACTAGTAAAATTTTGAAACGAGTAATCGTGATACATACATAGAAAGTATCGTTTTGCAGTGGGAAGTTTAGATAACCAAAAAAGCATCCAAAGGTTTGCAAAAGAAAAAACTATGGTACGGGAAAAAAATAAAAAAACATGGTTCAGTGCATATGAAATATTGGAATATATTTGTATATTTTTTTAATGGACATGTACAATATAAAAAATTGTTAGGAAAAACAATTACAAGTATCTTTCAACAAGAATTTTAAAGTTATATACTCTGGAAAATTTTCAGAAATTTTTTCGGCTTTAATAAAGTTTCAAAATTGAAAATCACTACCTTTAGTTTGAATATTAATAATACAAAAATCTCTCCAAAAGATGTATGTATGTAAATACTAAACTAATTCTCATTCGACAGTGTTTTTGACAGAAATTGAATACAAGGAGTAAAAAATATTCTTAATTTATAAAATTTCTAATGTAGACTAACTATTCTAATAATTAACTATAATTTTGCAAAGACTCAATTGGATCATGTAAGTTATATACTTGTTCAGTTCATTTTCAAAATGAACATTTTATGAAGATTCTATCCGTTATGAAAGAAACTATAATTTTGAGCGTTTACTCTTAAACTTTTTGAGCGTTTTTGGTTAAGCGTTATTTTGTACGCTCAACTTGAGAGTTATTTATTTTTAAATGAATAATAAAAAAATATAACTATTAATAAATTATTGATTGAAGATCTAGAATTCTGTAGTAGAATAATCTTGTATGGCATTACTCGCGAACGAGATTTGTTTACCTAAAAAACTGACCTTACCAGGAGTTTAACCTACACCCTTGTAGCTACTATAGTAATAACCTACCTACCTAACTATTACTCTACTGAACGCGTATAATGAAGATGAAAATGAGAAGGTCGAAAGTTCGAGAGCTTTTTGTACATTTGCATATTTTTAAATAAAATACACTAACAAGAACTTGAAAAACTTACATGATTCAAAAATTTAACTTAAATCAATAGATTTTCATTGCAGTGCATTGTCATTTTGCATCAACCTTGAACGCTAAAATGCAGGTTATATACACTCGGCAGTAATAATTAAAAGCTCACTCTTTATGCCAATACAACTTCTTATTTCATGTTTTCGAGATTTGAATTGTTAGAGCTATTAATTTTAGCTCTTAATTGTTAGCTATAGTAAAACTAGCTAAATCAAGCACGTGCTGCAATTATAAATTATCCAGCAATTAAGGGGTTACATACAAAGTTGAGGCGAAAAAAAGAAGCTAAGTTCGTGATTTTTTTCAAGGGTTTTATACCAATTTTATTTGAAAAAACAAAAGACTAATTCTTGGTAGTAGTATCCAAGAAAAAAAAAGTTGAATTATAAAAAAATATTTAAAATTGTCGGAGTTCTGGCCCTTTTCCCGAAACGTGTTTTTTTTCCGAAGGTTTGCGGTGATCACTCTCCAAAGCGAACAGCTTAACTGAAACCAGAAAAGTAAAAAAATTTTTAAAGAAAAATGTATTGTAGTGTACTTGAACGATTCTTTTTTCATCAAAAAATTTTTTATTCTTCGTTATAATTTTTTGTTTAAAATTTTGAACACCTCGAATGGAAAAAAAAATTTGTTTTGGAAACCGTTTCGTTCAAGTACACCACAATACATTTTTCTTTTATAATTTTTTTACTTTTTTGGTTTCTGTTAAGCTGTTCACTTTGGAGAGTGATCACCGCAAACCTCTGCAAAAAAAACGCATTTCGGGAAAAGGGCCATAACTCTAACAATGTTTAACATTTTTTTATAATTCAATTTGTTTTTTTTCTTGGACACTACTACCGAGAATTAGTCTTTTGCCTTTTCAAATAAAATTGGCATAAAACCCTAAAAAAAATCACGAACTTGGCTCATTTTTTCGCTTCAACTTTGTATATAACCCCTTAACGATTCTCAAAACTGTTCAGTATTCATATTTACCGGAAGTTATAAAGTGTTAAAAATCAAATAACATATATACTCTGTACCCTTACTAGTAAACAGTAAAAATAATTTAAATTCAGTGCTTATACACTCAACGTTAAGAATTAACGCTCAAGGTTGAGAGTATACCCTAAAGCATTAAGCGTTAACACTCAATTCATTGAGCGTTACTCTCAACGTTAGGAGTTCACGCTCAACTTTTGAGTGTAAACTCTGAAAGTTGAGAGTTCACACTCAACTCATTTAGCGTTACCCTCAATGTTGAGAGTTTACGCTCAACATTCTGAGTAAACACTCAAGTGTTGAGCGTTACTCTCAAGTATTGAGTGTTAACGCTCAAAACTTGAGTGTAAACTCTCGACGTTCAGAGTTTACACTCAATGTTAAGGGTTAACGCTCGAATTTCAGCGTTAACACTCAAAGTTGAGAGTAAACGCTCAAAATTTGAGAGTTTTTTTCATAAGGGATCATTAATTGTAGAGTTTTTATTTTTAAGGATGCATGCAGATCAGGATTTACAAATATAAAACTAAAAAACAAATAACTCGAAGAAGTGTCCTTATGATAAAACGTCATTTTTGTTTAACAAATTTATCTCTAACATAATAAAAAATCAGATACTCAATTAAGTAAAATTTCACATTCGTAATTAACGTGAAATCATGAAATGTCTTACATAAAAATTGATGAATGACGAAATTTCACAGCTTGTGCCAAATCTAAATTAAAACACTAAAACTATAATAGTAGAAATTTTCAATTTTTCAATCGCAAACAAAAACTTTTTAAAAGTTATAAGTTATTACGTCATGCTACGAAAAATCCTTTATATTTATTAAAAATTTTTGATCATTCTCTAAAAAACTTGTGTTTTTACTACTTCTGAAAATTTATGTCTTTTTTAATGAAACTCGTATGATTTTAGTGAAAAATAATTTATGAAAATTCACGTTTATATTCCAATTCATCTTAAAATTGCAGCTTCTTTGAGCGTTGGACCCCTACTCTCAAAAAATGACGTTTTGAAATGAGTGTCACACTCGAATGAGACTCAGAAAAAAATTGCAATAATTACAATACTGAGTAATATACGAGAATCACTCAGACATATTATACTTTTTGCTAGATAATATAGTAATCTTTGCAATACCATATTGTAAATATTGTCAAATGATATAGTAGCAACAATTATTATTTTGTTGTGAAAATCCCTTTATATATTTGGTTTTTTATTATATATTTCGCACCTTTTACAATATCATTGTAATTCTTACTAATTTGAATACATGATTAGCTGAATGACGAAATTAAATATATTATTAGAATAATTAGAAAATGTATGGTAAATTTTACTACAATGAATTTCCACCATGCATAGTTTCTTGTTATTCTTAACAAGAATTCGCGATTTTTTATGAAACTGGAACATTTCTAATGAAAATTCTATACTTAGGTTAAAAGAAATGTATGGAGGGCACAAGTATTTTCTTAAAAAAAAACTCGAAATTTCTTATGAAAACGTCACTGGTTGATATATAAAAATTTTTTCTTATGATGTTTTTATAAGGTCACTTTAAAACAAAACACTTTTTCATAAAACTATCATAAGGTCGACTTTTATAAAAAACAGAATTATTTAAAGAAAAATATCTGATTTTTTTAGAAACTTTGCCATTTTTTATAATAATGAAAATCAGTAGGCAAGTTTTTGTATAATCGATAAGGATACATTAAATAAAGAATTAATCAAGGCTTCAAAAAACTTGACATAATTTGATGAAAAAACGTTTATTTGATGTCACACAGTAAAGCTACACCTCTCAAAGTCCAATGCCTCGGATTATAATTCGTTTCAAAATCTATGGACCCAACATATTTCTGATCAGTTCGACGCGGTTTTCTATAGATAGGGCACTCGTACAGTTTTGGGTCTTTTCCAGCTGTCGTGTTGATCGCGTAGATGTATATCACGGGCATTTGTTCGTAAAGAACTTTGGGTTTGCTCTCAACGAGCTTACTACTTTTTCGGTCTAGAGAAGCTCCTTCCAAAAACAAACCATGAACGTAAACTCCTTCTTGAGGCTGTTCTTTCATTTCATCCTTGTTGTATTTCGTGATCAAGTTCTGTAGCACTACTGAATCTAAGGCCCAGCCCTTGTGAGCACGAGTCACTTCCTGAAAAATCATTTCCATTCAACTATTCATATAACGAATCTGGGATTGTTGCTTACCTGACGCATAGCAGTCAAAAAACCTTGGGGGTTGAAAAAACCTGTCATCCAGAAGGTGAAAGGTCGACCAGAGTTGCACCATCGTCTGAACTGCGAGTCTCTTTCCAACAGTTCCGTAAACCAAAATCCAAGTGTTGCTGATTCCCAAGAAACTTTCAGCCATTTCTCTGGTAGACGTGCATCGTACATTGCATCGAGAGACAAGCGTAAGTCATGGCTCAT
Organism: Platygaster orseoliae; assembly: GCA_030522825.1. NCBI lineage: Eukaryota > Metazoa > Arthropoda > Insecta > Hymenoptera > Platygastridae > Platygaster > Platygaster orseoliae. The sequence goes on from JAPYZL010038649.1 coordinate 4,982, forward strand.
TACTATGGTTCCATCTATTGCGAGTTTCAAGTTCATCAATGTGTTACGGACTTCCTTGATTACTTTAGTCATTCTGGAAATGTGAAGTAACACAGGAAAAGAATTATCATCATCTTGATAAACAGTGTAATGTCGAAATCAATGGTTACCTGTCGATTTCTTGCCGTAGAAAAATATTCATAGGCAGCAGAGCCCCCATTCTCTGCATTGCCTCTTTTACCTCATAGGCATTGTACTCTAAAGGCAATTTCGCGAGCATATCTTCTGCCAATTTGTATACGACACTTTCTCTGGTTTCTCCCCCTTGAACACCACCTTCCTTTGGCTGCACGTTTAGAATTGTGTCCAAAATACCTTTGGCTGAGTTTATTTGATACGTTATATCCGCGTTGGGGTGCAGACCAAAGACTTCGGGAGTGTCATTTTTAGGAAGGTTATTTATGTAATCAACGTAGCCTTGCAGATTTCGGGTTTGTGGTACTTTGTAGCCACGGTAAAATTCGAATCCAGGTCTCAGCAAAACATCGCAAAACCACACATGTGTAAAAGTCATGAGTAAACGCTTGTCGAAATCGTCTGTTACTCTTCCACCGTACTGAACCTGAAAATGAAGAAACGAAGTGGTTGAAATATAAAAAGATGAAATACTCGGACAGAACTCACTTCTCCAAGCATGTAACACACAGTGGGCCAGGAGACCCCCTTTTTTGGGTCCATGTCATCCAAATGATTCTGAATAAACTGCACTGAAGCTGTGAAATCCGCTTGATTGAATTCATAAGGTACGTTCCATCCAAGCGGTCCAAACTTTCTGCGTTCTTGAACAACTGTGTGAAGAAATGCGACTGCGTATAAAAGAGGAGGCCATTGCGACTGTGAACTGTAGTCCAAAGAGTCCTGAGTAATGCTCTGGTAAGTTCTTTTTAAACTTGCTCTTATTCCTTGTGGCGGCTCGTTCGTGAATTTGATGGCCATCTATCAAAAATTTAGTTTCAATTACTATTTTTTAACTCTTGATTGAATTTAAATACTTATTGTCTTCACGCACTTGTAATAATCCGATGGGAAACTGATTGTGAATCTCTGTCGTCATCCAAAGTCGAAAAGTGTCGTGAATTACGTACGTTTCCACAAGGTCGTCTGTTACTTCAGAACAAAAAGGCAAAGACAAGTGTACGTTTTGCAGCAAAACCCAGTCACCGCTAGTCATAGCATCGCTGATCAATTTTCTTGCATGATTTTCTTGTCCTTGGCCCATTGATATGGATTTCAGTGCTGAAAAAGTCGGGTTTTATATTTCATAAGGTTTTTAGTTAAACATAATACATACGTATGGATCTCTGTTTTGCCAGCGTCGTGATCAATGGGGAAGGATCCGATCCGATCGAAAGAATACATATCAGAGGAGTTCGTGGTTCCGACTCAAGTAACGTAGCTTCCAAATCGAGGATTTTCGCCTCACCGTAGTCGGGTCCTAAAGATTCGACTATGTATTTCCGCGCTTGTGAAAGCGTTCTATCAGGGCTCCAAGATCTGATAAGTAGAAGCTTTCGAAAAACATCTAAATTTTTTTGATAACCACATGGCGAATCCTCTTCTTCCGGTTTTTCCTTCTCATACCAAACTCTCCATTCTTTTTCGTTGTGTTGTATTTTTGTCAAAATATTCGCAAACACTTCGAGTTTACTAATTTCTACCAAGTTAAGCCAAGTTATGTCCAAAATCCATCTGAAGGGTTTTGGTGTCACAGCATTCAAATCCAAAGAAGCTCCTCCTTTGATAAAAGTCATGAATTCTGTGTGGGATATTATTCCACGATGGCAGTCTATTTTCATTGCTAACATTAAGGTGAACAAAGGCTTATGCCTCTCATACAAACTTCTCAAGGTAAAAGCCCAAACTTCGTAAGTAAGGTGGCTCAAAATTATGTCAATGCGTTCAGTTGCGATGTTACTTTTCGCTGATTTAGTTATAGAGTTGTCGAATAGTATGAGAAACTGTTTCAAAGAGTTTTGGTACATGACATTGACATTACTCATTTCTACAATCAAGAAATACAGTATGGACCCTCTTCCAGCAACTGCTCTGAATTCTTCGCGAGCTGCAGTGATCTTCTTTTCTGTCAAAGCAGAAACCTTCAGCTTTTCATTAACAGACTCAGCAGTAGATTTTGTTTCTCGCAAAACATCAATCAAAGCTTCGTCATCAACTAATGAACCTTCAGTGGATGTTAATCTGTGCAACAACGTACTTTCAAGTTCTTTCATAGATCGCTGATTCGTCATCACAGACTCAAAAAGCATGACTCGCTCAGCTTCGAGATCTGCTTTTTCCATCAAGATCACTCGACCCAAAAGTTGTTCTTCCAAACCTTGCATGGTAACAGTAAAATCTATTATAGAAGTTTTTGCGGATATCTCAGGACTATATGCAGGGTTTGGCAGCTTCGTGGTGATGTACAACATGAAGCCAGGCATGACATCACATTCTTTGTCCCCAACCATGACTTTCTCAATTGAACCAGATTTGATGAAATTTTTCTCCAACACGTTGTCAATGACTGGGTCTAGCTCTTCAGCTACATCTTCTATCAGCAAAGGTCTGCCTAAAGACAAACTATCTTCCAGATGCGTTTTGAAGTACTTGTGATTCAAAGACGTGATTTGTAATTCGTTGGACGTCTCTTTGTTCTTAATCCATATCTTTCCCTGGTTCTGTGGATCTATCAGAAGAGGATAGGAAGATGATTTAGTGACGATGAGAGCATTTTGTACTGACAATTCGTCATTTGGCAGACTTTGTAAAGTCCATTCGGATACAGTCGCGGAATCGACAAGCATGTTCGTGATACTGAGTTCCTGTGTGAAAGGAATATTACGAGTTGTCAAAGTACTCATCCAGGATGTAATTAAACTTGCTCTGTATTGTTGATTATACGGACCACAGTAAGAAAGAAACCCTGTAGCTAATACAACGTCACCTACTAATCTTCCCAGTTGGGCTTTGAAATCTTTACTTTGTTCAGTCCACCTTACTTTCTCGCCCCCAAGCCCGTTGATCAACGCCGTTGCAGCTGTCATTTTCCTCAAACATACGTTAGCAGCGTCTGTGAGTCTTTGTTTTTCTGAAACTGCAGCTTCGTATTGTCCCTTTACGGCCTGTAACGCCATTTCTCGCTCCATTAATTCTCTTTCCGCATTCGCCAAGTCTTCCATTGCTAGCTTCAATCTCGCTTCTTGTAAGGTCAGGTTAGCTTTCAAGGGCAAAACTTCTCTGTTCACCGAATGAAAAAAAGCCATGGCTTTGGTCCAAGATAGTAAACCAGCAACGTCTCCACATACACGCCGGGCTGTCTCCATGTTGTAATCATCCATTTTGAAATATGGTTGCAATAATTCGACCATCTCGTTGTTTATTATGTCCTTGGGGTAATTCTGCAACTGCAACAGGAAAGTTGTACTAGCCATCATTTTCAGGGATTCTCCCCAGGAAGGTTTTGGACTTATCGCCGTCGCATCTGGGTAAACGTGGCTGACTTTTCTTTGGAAAAGTATGAGAACGCAATCCATGATACGCATGATCAAATGTGGAGGACGACCAAGTTTTCTGACAGTTGCTATATGAGCTTGTTTTATGGTATTCAGAGCAGCCTCTGCTTCTTCGAGAGCTGGTTTCGCTGCTTTCAGTTTTCGCTCGGCAACCGCTTTCTCTTCTGCAATATAAGCGACAAGCTGTTCAGCTTTCTCTTTTACTTTCTGGACTTGATTTTTGAAATTCTCAGCTTGCATAGCTCTTTCGGTTACTTCTAACAAAACAGTTTCAGCTTTTTCGGAAGCATGCACGAGTTCTCGCTCCATCACAGCCAAGTCTCGTTTCAAAATTTCTACTGAAATAGAAGCTTCTTCTAATTTCGCTAGACCAGTATCCATTCGTTTCGCGCCTTCGCCTAGCTCGTATTGTTTGTTGAAATAAATATTTTTGTAGCCTCCTATGAAGTTGAGGTAAGATTTTGGAGTCACGTGCGTAGCTCTTCGGAATCGTTGGTAATAATCTACAGAGGTTTCAGCTACAACGTCTTGGATTGAACCGAGAGCATCGACGAGTTGAGATTTGATTTCGTCAGTACAAGCAATTGCGAAATCTTTGAGAAAATGCCGAGCTACTAAAACCAAAGCGTCTCTGGGCCATGGCTGAAACCAATCGATCGTGCAGCCAGAAATTAACGCTGGAAACCTCAGTGCACGGTTGCGAAATTTCTCACCAACGGGAGAAAAACAGAAAGCCACGTGGAGGTTCTGGCAAGTTTTTTGTAAGAAATATTCCATTACAATTTCATTTGTGATAGTTTTTTTTGGATTTTCGCGTCTCAAAAGAGGAGTCAGCTCTGAAATTATTTCCGACTGCTCATCTCGCGAAAACAAGTTACTTATGACCCCAGAACTCAGAATGTTGTTGAGGTATTCTAAAAAGCTTTCTTCTTTGATGTCAAGGTCAGTAAAAATGAACGTTGTACTCTTACCTTGAGCACCACAAGTACGATAAAGGTATTTGAGATCTTCCAAAAAGTTGGCTACATTATACGAACGTGTAAGAGTAATTTGGAATGTTTTGTAACCAGCTATGAACGACGCCAGCTTCGTCAAGCTTTGTTTTCCCGAACCACCAACGCCTACTAACATAACGTTCCCTCTTGGATGTCGAATTATTCTGGAGAGTTTTACTAGATGTAACATTGCGTCTGGAAAAAATACCAACTCCATTCTGGCTCCCCTCTGCATTTCGTTGAATTGAGCCAAAAACATTTCGAGTCGGTCTTGTAAAATTCTGCGGTCATAAACCGGCTCGTATACTTTAGGCAATTCCATGTCTGCATCTTCGCTTTCTTCCCCAGTCGGTTCTGGCGCATCTCTGAAAAACATTGTAAAATAAAAATTTGTATAACTCTGATATAAATTAAGTGAAATTAAATTGCACTAAAAATTGCAGCAATTTGTATCAACTCACCTCATGAAGTCAACAAAAGCAGGTTCTCCATCTATCATCCTGACGTAATCACCTCCCAATTTTTCTTGAACAACTTGAACGAGTTCCTTATCAAACCATTCTTTATCAGATATCAGAGTGAATCGATCACTGAATACTCTTGTACACTCGTGTTTCCACAGCATCATCAACACGCTCTCTTTCTCTATGACATTTGACAGAGTCCCAACCATACCTTGCCAAATTCTTGACAAATCTCGTAAACTGAAAACATAGTGGAACTTTGCTGGAGTTGGCAACAAGTTGCTTCTGGTTCTTTGCCACAGGAGCCTCGTCAAGGGCACGATCTTTTTTACCAAAGCTCTGACTTCCTGGGAAAACCCTCTTTTGGCGTTATAGTGGCCTTCCCCCAAAACACTGAAAATCTTGTCTATGGACGCGTCGTTTGGTAGAGGGCAATTGAATATACAAAACTGTCTTTTTAACCTTGATGGTATGTCATTTCTACCACCTCCAGGTTGACACATCGCAGCCAAAAACGTCATGTCCACAATGCTGGTGAAGTCTCCAGGTTTTTCTAGAGAATAAAAGCCTTTCATATCCATAGTTTGACGAACAATCTCATTAGTAACCTGATCACCCCATTCATTGATTTGTGGTAGATTTACGTCGTCTATAAAAACCAACATTTTTTTGCCACTTGGTGGTCCAAAAGTGTTGCCCATGCGTTTTTCCACGTAGCTTTCTATGGTCTTTTGGAACTGGTAAGGAGTCGTCGCTGAACTGAAATTGAAGGAACGACTTATGGTGTGCTCTGGATTGGTTTGTTTCATGTAGGCCTTCATCATGACTGTTTTGGCTGAGCCTTGTTCACCAATCAACAGTACAGATCTGTGCTGTTTTCCAATGAGGTTGACCAAATATTGAATTCTGACATTATCTTGAATTGGGACGAGAATACTGCTGTAATCTGGTGTTGATAAATCTGGGTAAGCGTAATTCGTCAATATGCTTGTCCACGTTTCCCACTGGCCTTTTTGGGTAACGAAGAAATCGAAAACTGTAGCATCTGGAAAACGATCTGAAGTCGGCAAATCAAGGTTTTTGAAGTTTTCTCTTAGATAAGAATCAAATTTTGTTCGATCAGCAGTTTCGAGCAAAGCGCCAACGCCCCAAATAAGGGAAAATATGAAGAGAGACTTTAGGTATGCTGGGGTTACTGGCTGATTTTCGTTGCCTTCTTCTGATTCCTCTCTGTTGACCGTTTCTTCAATTTTGATTTCTAATGAAACCAATCCTTCTAGTAGGCAGAGCATTTGTCTAACAATATTGCATTCGAGAACTTTGATCGCCAGAGTCAAGTTTTGAGTGCTCCAGGAATAAATCTGAAAGAAATGTTTATTAGAATAAAAGGAACAGATCTAGGATTTGATAGTTATTAAAAACCTGTGGAAAAACGTTGAGAAATTCTTCTTCGAAAACTTCTTGCTCAAGGGTAGATCGACCTTTTAACCAAGCTGTGACAACTGGTTGCCAAGTCAGTCCTGAAGAGCTCATGTACACCATTCCATTTCTAGATACTGTAGCAGGACTAGCATTATCGATATTGTGAGGTTCGAAAATTATTTTACAGGTTGGTGCCATAGACAGTCGATCGCCATTTGCCAATGTCAATGTTTTGTTGTCGTCTAACACTGAATTTAGATTCTCTATCCAAATACTGTCAACTGGACCATCCAAGACAAGCCAGACGTATTCATCTGGTTTAAGTTTCAAAGTCTTTCGCCACAAAGCTGAAAAGATGCCATCTGTCCAGTCGTTTGTAGCAACGTCTAATCTTCCGAACATCTGAGCAGCTGTTATGCTTTTTGGGTTCATTCTCATCTCTCTGTAGGAAAATGAAATTTAATTTTGTATAAATTTTCGACTTTCAATGCTTAGCTTGAAAAAAATACCTATGTTGGTCCCCACATTGCGTGAGAGCTTTCATGAGAACTTGGATACACGTAGTTTTGCCTGCACCTGTTGGTCCCAAGGTCATTATTCCATGTCTGACCCTTTGGGTCTCGTAAAGTTGAATCAATTTAAGCACCCACGGAGGGTGGTAAACCAGGCCTGCTTCTTGCACTTGTTGATCAATCGCGTTCTCAAGCTCAGGATATGCCGTTTTTTCAAGAGCCTGATTCGGGAACAAATCAGCTACTAAGGATATAAATAAAGGTTCATCTTCATCTGAAATGAATTTTCCTTTCATTAGTTGAAATTCTTCAAATTTTTAACGACTTTGTCCCAAACAAAACAATATTATCAACCTATTAATTTCGAAAGGTTCATGTCCCTCAAAACCCTCATCACTATAGTACTCTCGGAATCCTTCAAATTAACTCTTTTGGAAGCTCCCAAAGTTCTCAAAACCGAGAGAATATTCCTTAACCCAAAATCGTAATGAACTTGTTTCGTCAGTTGCTCCTCACAAAGTTTGTACAACGTATAAAATTTTCTCGCTAGCGTGATGTTCTCTAAAAACCCACAACTCGCCAATTTCACTCGTATTATAATTTGTCTATCAGGGACCATCATAGCTACAGTCCGAAATTGTATTTTCAAATTTTCCGGCAACTCCTTTCTTCCAGCATATCCAGGATTCTAAAGAAAGTTTTGATAAAGTCAGTTTATATTTCAATATTGAAAATTTTGTATGTCTCGTAGAATTTGAATGCTACCATTGTGATAAAAATTCCTAATTCTGGAGACATGTCTATTTGATCGCCGTCGATGAAGACGAATTGTTTGCGTTTCTCTTTTTTTGCTGCTAGAACAACAGCGACTTGTTGAGCTGCGACTGATAAAACTGGAAGTTCAATTCTGTTGAACTCATCAAAGCACCTAATTGAGAAAAAACCCTTTGAGCCCTTTAATGGTTTTGAACAAATCGTTCTGCGGAAAACTATTAGGACTTACCCCCATGATCCACTTTGTGCTAATCCCTTGTAAATCCTGCCAAGACCTTTGTAGTCCATTTGGTCGGAACAATTGAAAACGACTACGTACTTGGCCAAGGTTTTTCCCATGTCTTTGACAGTTTCTGTTTTTCCTGTTCCTGCTGGACCACAGGGCGAGCCACCCATTGACATTGCTAAAGCTTGAGCTAATGTAATGTAACATCTATAATCATTGAAAAATTAATTGATTGTATGTTTCGATACATAAATTTAAAAAACTTTCCTGTCTGTCAAAGGTGTGATTACTAGTCGTTCAGTGCAGCCAAGATACTCATTTTGGTATGCAAACTGAACATCTGTGATTGAAATGTTTGTTCTATCGAGGTCTTCTTTGAAATAAAATCGGCACTGTTTCAACCATTCGAAATCGTTCACTGAACGGACATTTAATCGGCACTGTGAAAAAAATAGGAAAGGGTAAACTCGATTTCTTTTCAGAGTGTACTGTCGTTTATATTTATTTCTTACCAAAATGTCAAAAATATCTCGCTGATGCACGTGAATCGTTATCAGTGTTTCGAATTTCGTCCTATCGATCTTCGTAAGATCTCTCGTTGTTTGGTCTATCAGAGTATTCAACAGCTCCAAAAACCTATTGTTGGTTTCACTCATAATTTTTTTGTCTGCTCTCGCCTGCATCAGAGAAAACTCAGCATCTCTGGTCCACATCATCTGAATCCCCAAAATTCCGACTTGAGCTGGCATTTTGTCCAGGAAAACCAGAAGATTGAAATTTTGGTCATTGATCATGATGTGAGCTTGTCGAATGATCGCGTGCAGTGATTGTTGGGATGTTTGCAAAAGCTGCATCAACCAGATTTCCACGGATCCTTCTGCCCGAACGGCTCGTTCCAGCTGGACATTTTTTTTAAGTTCTAAAGATTAATTGTTAAGTGTCCGGAAAAAAATGTATCTTACAGCAATGATCTCTCCTTCTGAAGAAATTATGGCCATCATTTTGTTGTACTCGATGTCGTGAAACTTGACATATCTCGTGTTGTCGAAAATCGATAACAAATGATTCTGAATTGTGTGGGAGTCCGATGCTTGACCCAAAATTTCAAGAAGTGCAGGGTCAGAGACAAAGAAAAATCTTGGGAACATTGTTCGTTTCTTCTCAAGATATCTGAATAAACATAAAATTTACAAATTTGGTAGCTTTATGGAATTTTTCGCAATTAGTAAACATTGTTTTGTGAAATTTTGATTATTTTTCTATTTTGTCAGACAAAAAATGGGGAAAGAAAAATTTCACGAACCCACTGAGAGATTTTTGGCAAAGTTCCAGTTGCTCCTGCAAATGGGGTAAAAGCTGCTTCAGCAAGTCGTCTCCAACGCAGCACGGCACAACGCCAGGTGTTTCATGTGCCTTGAAAAAAAAGAAAATCGTTAGATTCGATTCCGAAAAATTCGTAAAATGTGCAGAATTACTGTAAAAAATTATAAATTCCAAGTATCTGAAACACTTGAAAAGTATTGAATAATTTCGAGAAATCTGAACAAGTTGTAAAAGTTTTGAATGGTTTGTATTACATGTGAAATTTCGTTAATTTCGAGAAGTCAGCAAACATCAAAAATTTCGTCTTCAAATTTTTAAAAATAAAAAAATATCGTTTCATAAGGAAACAGTATTCCATTTCAAAAATTTCAATAAAAATCTCGACTTTTTACTCAACCAGAATTTTTCAGTCGAATCAAAGGTTTATAATTACAAATCAACTTTCAACGCAATGAAATATTCAAAGAACCCACACAATAAATCACTAAACTTGCATTTCACCGCGAAAACCTTAGTAACTATAAATTTAGTGAAAAATGCACCCTTTGCATGATTTTCTGCCAGCTTTTATCGATCTTGGAGAATCTCTTGGCTTCTTTAGGCAGTTGCTTGGCTATGTCGCCGCCCACGAAAACCGCTTCCAAGTACACCCACATATTCTGCACGAGCAACCATCGTTCCAAAATCTCGTTCGTGTTCGACAAGTCGTTTAACCATTCATGAATTTGTTTACGAAACGGAGCATTGTATCTAAAAAATTTCGATTGTAAATAATTTAAAAATTGTACTATTAAATTATTTATAAAAACCTATTTGACATCAGCGACCCCAAAATCATCAAACTGTCTTCCAACTGCCCAATTGTTTCCGCAGTGGTGTCCCCCCTCAGTAAAAGCTCCCCCCTATTATTGAAGGTCATGAAGGTCAGCTCATGACTCGACCATTCATTGACAACTTGTCGTAATTTCGCTTCTATGTCCTTTTCCTTCATCGCAGAAATGCAAATATCCTCAATATCTTCCTTGAACTTGAGCAGAGGAGCCTCCAGGATGTTCTTCAGGCAAAAGCCTTCGCTTTCAAGGTCAAAAAAGTGACCCGTTACCTCAACTATTCTTTGCCAATGTCGTGGTTTCATGGCTTTATTGGCCATAAGCTCGAGCAACGGACACATGTCATTGAAATCATCGATGGTTTTCTTCAGCGCGAAAAACGCCGGCCATTCTTTCAGGCCTTTGGGCAGTTTTCTGCAGCGATTTTGGAATTCCATGAGTTCATTGTTAATCTCTTCAATGTTGACCTTGAAAATTTTGGATCCAAATAAGCTCAAATGCGACATGAAAAAAAAGAAAGCAGATCACCCAAGATCATTACCTCCCCCCACGGAATATCGTAATAGCTGCTGACCCTGTCAATCACGTCATTATACAACTTGTACAGTTTCTGCAGAAGGTTCAGCTCTTTTCTTATCTGCGAAAGTTCCGGATAATCCGTTGTTGGCAGCCCAAAAAGTTCTTCCCCGCTTTGGTAGGTCTGCAACTTCCTCCACATGCCGTCAAACCTATTCTGAAACAGAATCTGCCTGTCCGAAGCTTCTCTGGGCGTGAGTCCACTTTGCATCGGTCCAGAAATTCGGTACTCCTCGCAGTACTTCTCGTTCTCCATCCTGAACTTTTCCAGGTTTTTCCTTAAATCTTCCTCGAACTCGGGCTGCAAGTTCAGGAGCATCACGTGGCTCTGCAGAGCTTGCGCCAGAAGTTGCTGCCAGGTGTAACGCAGGTTGTCCACTTGCTCGAGGACCTCTTGATCCACGGGGATTTCGTAACGCGTCACGATGTTAAAGGCTTCTTCGATCGGGTCGATTTTCAACTCCATGTCCACTTCCTGTTCGCGAATTTTCTTTAAATTTTCCATGATGGATCGAACGTCGTCGAGGTCACGAACTTGGCGGTCGAGTTTGCGTTCCATTTCGTTGATGACGGCGTAGACGTACTCCATTTCGCGGCGGTACTTTTTTTTTATCGCTTGCCCGATTTTGTAGGTGGAGCCTAGAATTGGAAATCAGACCTTTTTTTCAGGAATTCTGGTATTAACGTGGGAAGTTCGAAAATTATTGTTATTTTTTTAAAACCAATGATAATAATATGTATGATCTCTCTATATAATGAGAACACTTCATACCGTTGACTAAGTCAACCTAGACTATTTTTAAGAAGTATCGAGTAGATGAGCTAAGCTGATTCTGGCCCCGGATCCTGGTGAAACTTCTTATGTCCTACCATAATACCATTTTTAAGAAGTATCTCCCTAACTGCTGACAAAAAATTAATCCTTTACAATTGATCAGCTAAGCCAATTCTGGCTCTGGGGACCCCTGGACCAGAACCGGCTTAGGTTATCTACTGTATCAAAATTAGTCCTTCACAGCTAATAATTGAACTATCGTAGGATATAATCACTTTTACCTTTTATTTCTGTGTACAAAGCATACTTCAATTTTTCAGTCGACACTGCAATGCATGATCCGAAAATTATCATGTCTGGTTCCGTTGCCAATTTATCCTCCAACTCTCCATGTTTTCTCAAAGTTGATTCAAAATCTGACAAATTGCACTGCAAGAGTTCCCTCATACTTCGCTCATTTTTCCAAAGGTATTTGTAAGGTTGCCATCTTTCAATAAAATCAGTAAAATCCTGGAAGAAACCAAAATTTGATAAGTCATATTGTTTTTGAATTCTTATTTTTCTCAATTTCTATTCGTCATATTCTACCTGTTTCAACGTATTCGTGCAATTACTTATAATCGCCAACATTTTCGCGACATCTTTGTTTTCTATCACGTTCGCAAAAAAATTATGTCGTTGAATTGGAAAAGTCGGCTTTTCTTCAGAAGCTATTTTGAATAAACGTCTTCTCCTGACTTTTAGATCTTCAGGTTTCCCTCGATTCTGTTTCGAAGTTCGACCTTGAATTCTAGCAACGATGTCGAGAAGATTTTTTTTCGGCGGCCAAGCTACGGATTGCCATGAAACCTGATATAACATGTTCAGTATAGGATCTTGATTTTTTTCGAAATTTAATTCTGTTCTGAAGGAATGCCGATGAAACCTTTTCTGAACTTTTCCCACTGCTGTTCCATTGCGCGACCCCTTTCGAAACATCGACTATTGTTCTGCCAACCGCTATCAAAGTTTCTTGAACGTCCTCCAAACTCGGGCGAATAACTACACCCGGAATAACGAGAATAGCATTTAGGAGCAAAATTGATTTTCGAGGTTCCTCTGCAAAACGTGTGAGAATTTCACGAATTTATGCCACATTGAATTTCACATAAGAAAAATACAATTGCACTGAATTATAATTGAATGTTCAGATAAAAATAAAAACCATTTATTTGTCTAATGAAGCTTCTTCTGATCGCATCCAGGGAATTTCTAGTAATTTTTATAAGCACATCCACAACTTTTTTTGAGTAATATTTTCGCATTTCCGAGACAGCATCTCGAACGAGTTCTAATACATTTTCTGTCAATATACTTCTTGGTTTTGATAACAATTGATAAGGCTCTTCAAAGCAAACTGAAATAATTGACCAATCCGGGGATTGTTTCTGTTTCGTGTTCTTCTTTTTGTCTTTTTTCTCCGATGTATCTAAAAATGTAAATAATAATATCAAAGCATTGAAAAATAAGATATTGTATATTTCATATTTTAAACGACCTTGAATAGTTGGGAAATATTTCTCAAAACTATCGGCGCCCTTGAAAGCTTGAGAAGCATTTTTCACAAGCTCTACAATTTCTTCAACTGCTTCCTCGACCATCATGCTTTTTCGATGCAAATCAACTGTCGCAGATCTGCAGGATTCTTCAGTTTTCTGAGCAAATTCTACGACATTCCAAGGTTCGTCACTCGGAAGCACGTAAAGGGTCGTTTTCTGCATACTCGACAGTACCTTCAGAATCCTAGAGATCAAGACTTCTCATTAATCCTGAATGGTACAAATTTTATATAACATTTATATAAAATCAACCTGTTGGAATAAACGTCATGGACCCTAGTTATAAGTACTCCAAAAGTTTTGATCTGCTCTCGAGTTCTTTCACAAAAACCCTTCCAATCTGACTTGACCCATATCAAGGTCGTGAGGGCCGGTTCAAAGAGCGATGCTAATCTCATCAAATGAGGCAGCATCAGAGGTCTCACTTCCTGTTTCACTCTTCTAGCCGTTTCCACGAACTCTTCAAGCACCAATTGCAGCGAATCCCTGATGACGAAGAACTGCTCTTTTCTTGATAAAATAGCAGTCGCGACAACTGGTATTTGCAGACATAGTTTCACTAGGCAATCGGCTTCTCTGAGAATCAGGAGGATCCTGTTTTCGAGGTTGGCTTTTATTTTTCCGTTCTCGTCGATTTTTAAAAGAGCTTTTTCCAGGCAATGCTCTATGACCCAGAGATTTTGGTGTGTCCAGACTTCGGTTATGTCGTTTCGGTATTGCGTTAGAACTGTGATTGCGTGGTTATATCTTCGTAGTAAGTCGAAAGTGAGAGGAAGGTTCTTCAGAATTGGGTGGGTTGACACGGAATTTGCGAGTTCATCTAAATGGACTCTGAAATTGTTATTGTTTTTTTTAGGTTGTAATATCTTTATTCGAACGTTCGCGCCGTCTTGGAACCAGCTGATGATGTTTCTATATATCTATATATGTTTTTATGTTTTATATGTATTATGTGCAATATATATGTGTATCGAGTAATCCCGTGAATCATGTGTCTCAATAATTGACTTCTGACTTGCTAAAAAATGCTTTTAAGATACAACAAAGATGATTACAAGAATTCTTTTTTAATATAAAATGGATGATAATTTGAATGTATGCTCTTTCATTCTTCATTCAAGTTATTGAGAACAATGCCACTTATAAAATATTGAACTTTAGCATAATCCAATGGTTACACAAATAAATTTAGAGAAAAAATAATCTTTGTTACGTCTTTCAAAAAGTGTAATTTCTAATGTCCTAACATAGTACCATTTATAAGTGTCGAGTACATGGGCTAAGCTGATTCTGGCCCCAGGGAGTATACATAAGAAGTTTCTCTCTGTATCTTATTAAAGAATTCTCGCCACTGACGCTGACGAAAAATTAGTTCTTTTTCAGTAGATCAGCTAAGCCGGTTCTGGCTTCGGAAACCTCTGAACCAAAACCGGCTTAGATTATCTACTGTATCGAAGTTAGTCCTTTGCAGTTAAAAATTCGACTATTGTAGGACATAAGAAGTTTCACAAAGACCTGTGGACAGACTCAGCTTAGCTTATATACTCGATATGAATGTATTATTTTTATTTATTTATATTTCGTATTTTTCACGTACTTTAATGAATTTGCCCATATCAGTCTTCCAGCAATCGGAGGCAGATGTCGAGAAAGTGGAGGGTCTTCTCGTTGCTTTTTGAACAGCTTAAGAATTCTATCGATTTCTCGGTCGCTGTAGCTTACGACCATATTATATTTTTCGTCGAGTTTCGTCAAGGGAATTTTCCCACTGACCTAAAATCCAATTTTCATCAGTATTTGAGTGCAAACTGTAAACTTGAGCTTGCAAAAACCAAGCAAAAAAATTTATATCTACGTAAATTAAAACTACCTTTTCAAATCTTGTTAGAAATCTTATTCCTTGATGAGTTTCCCAAACATCAGCGTAATTCTGTTCTATGATATTTCCCATGTCGTTTCTCAATTCGTCAGTAGATTTCATGAAATTGTTGTAATCTTCGTTGAATTCGAAATTTCTTGGGTCTAAATAGTCGTAAGTTTTGCTAGTGGCTATGGTAACTGATTCTTCGAAAATTTTCAACGCGTCGTCCAAAGCTGCAAGAAATTTCGTTATTTAGGTTTATTGATTATCAAAATTTTATAAAACTCCACAAAAAATCAATAATTCTCAATTTCTTGCCTTCCCCAAGTAAAAGTCCTTCTAGCCTCCTTTCGAACAAACTCTGATAATCCTTTATCAAATCGAACATGGTCAAAATTTGTCTAATCCTGGCACAAAAAGAATCGAATCTACCGAAAACGTGTGTTTCGGAAAATGCGAATTCTTCTTCTGATATTGCTGGCGAGCAACGCACTAATCTATAAGTTTCTCTGTAGGCTCTTAAAAAAAAAATTGTTTTCCAGTAACAAAAACATTTAATAATTTGAATAAAATAGTTCGGAAATTGATAAATACTTGTTGAGTCTTAAACAATGTTTCATTCTTCGTCTGGCAATACATTTATCTTGTTTCCAGATCGTTTCGCGACCTCTGTTCGTCACGTAATCTCTGCATGCAACGATCATTTGATTCGTGATTTTTACCATCAAAGAACTTGTTCTTTCAGATGTGTTGTAATATCGAGAAACACTGTATATCAATCTTACAGTTTGTAGAAGAGAAACTAAAGAATCTCGCATTTTTACCTGCAAAAATTTTGTTAAATATATGCTTGAAATTTGAATAGAAAAAAGTCGATTTGCAAAAAGGAAATTTTCTTACAGGATCGTCTAGGTACAAACAATGGCAGCATTTTTCCAAAGATTGTATGAATTTTGCGTTATCCTTGGCTTCGTTGAAACAATATTTAAGTTCATCCTCAACGTTTTCCCAATCTTTGATCAATTTTGATCGGATGGTTTGTAAACAGAGTAATGATGTTTTTACTTCATGTGACTGAAATATAGAATTTTTTTGTTTTTTGTTTGCAATAAATTCATGTGTTTCATAAATTTTCTAGTTATTTGTAGATTGTTGAATATTTTGGAAATTCCACCAAATTACAGATCGTGTGAATCTTTATACATATATTTCCTTCACGTGACTGAAATGTGTAATTTTTGGCAACAAATTCATCTTTTTCTTAAATTTTCTCGTTTTTTGTAAATTGTTGAAAATTCCATCAAACTACAGAAATCGTGTTTTATCTTCGTAATTTTTCAAAATTAAAAGATAGTTTAACTTGAAATTTGAAATCATGGAAAATGTTGAAAAATCGTGTGAATCCTGATATATTACCTTCACGTGACTGAAATGTGTAATTTTTTGCAACAAATTCATCTTTTTCTTATATTTTCTCGTTTTTTGTAGATTGTTGAAAATTTCATTAAACTATAATAATCATGTAACAAATTTACAATTTTTCAAAAGCAAAGGGTCGTTTTATTTTAAATTTGAAATCCTAGAAAATGTTGGAAAATAATGTGAATCTTGATATTTTAACTTCATCCGACTGAAATGTGGAACTTTTTGCAATAGATTCATGTTTTTCATAATTTTTCTAGATAATAGTAGATTGTTAAATATTTCGGAAATTTCACCAAATTACAGATATCGTATAATATCTTCATAATTTTGCAAAATCAAAAGATCGTTCCGATTAAAATTTGAAATTATATAAAATGTGGGAAAATCGTGTGAATCTTGATATTTGAACTACATATGACTTAAATGTGAAATTTTTTACAACAAATTCATTTTTTTCTTTAATTTTCACGTTTTTTGTAGATTATTGAAACTTCCATCGAACTACAAAAAAAGTGCAATTTGTTTATAATTTTTCAAAATTGAAATATCTTTTCAATTTAAATTCGAGATCATAGAAAATGTTAAGAAATAATGTTAATTTTTTTAATTTAACTTTATGTGATTGAAATATCGAATTTTTTGCTATAAATTCATATTTTTCCTAACTTTTCTAGTTATTTATTGACTGTTGAATATTTCGAAAATTCTGTTCACAACAGAAGTCCTGTCATATCCTCATAATTTTACATATTTAAAAGATCGTTTTACTTAAAATTCGAAATCATAGAAAATGTTGGGGAATCGTGTGAATCTTGATATTTTAACTTCATGTGACTGAAATGTCTTTTTTTTGCAATGAATTCATGTTTTTTATAACTTTTCTGGTTTTTTTAGATTGCTGAATATTTTGGAAATTCCACCAAATTACAGAAGTCGTGTCATATACTCATAATTTTACAAAATCAAAAGATCGATTTACCTGAAATTTGAATTCATAGAAAATTTTGGAAAATCATATGAATCTTGATATTTTAACTTCGTGTAGCTGAAACGTGGTATTTTTTGCAATAGATTTACGTTTTTTACAACTTTTCTCTTTTTTGTAAATTCTTGAATATTTTTTAAATTCTATCAAACTCAGGGAATTGTTTAATATAATTTTTGATAATTATAAGATCGTTCCAATCAAAATTTGAAATTATAAAAAATCTTGGAAAATCATGTGAATCAGATATTTTAACTTCGTGTCACTGAAATGTTGAATTTTTTGCGATATATTCATCTTTTTTCAAAATTTTCTCGTTTTTTTTAGATTTTCGAAAATTACATCAAACTACAAAAATCGTTTAATATCTTCATAAGTTTTCAAAATCGAAATATCGTTTCATTTGAAATTTGAAGTCATAAAAAATGTCGGAAAATCGTTTGAATCTTGATATTTTAACTTCATATGACTGAAATCGGAAATTTTTTGCAACAGATTTATGTTTTTCATTACTTTTGAAGTTTTTGTTAATTCTGGAATATTTCAAAAATACAAACTACAGAAATTGTGTAATATCAAAAAGATAGTTTCACTTGAAATTTTAAATTATAATAAATGTTGAAAAATCGTGTACCTAAATTTTGTTATTTTAAATTGGTTTTTTATTTTTCAACAACATTCAAACAATTTATATTACTTTTTTAATGAAACCTCGAATTTCTCAATAAGTTAGCAAAACCAATGATATTTTAACTAATGTCGAATTTTTCGCAACACATTCACCTTTTTCATAATTTTTCTCCATTTTTTCTACATTGTTAAATACTTCAAAAACTTCATCCAGCTACAAAAATCGCGTAATATCCTCATAACTTTTTAAAATCAGAAAATGTTTTTTTTTTCTATCTAAAATCGTAGAAAATGTTGAAAAATCGTTTAAATTTTCATCATATTTTTAACCGGCATTGAAACCACTTCTATTACTTATTTAATGAAACCTCGAGTTTTTCAATTAGTTGGCTGAACTGGGCCCCTCTTTTTTTCCAATACTCCAATTCCTGTTGTGGGCCAGAATTATCGCTTTCTCTTCGAACTTGTTTGCTGTCTAACAAAAAATCTTTCAATTGACGAATCCAATCAGATACTCGTTTTTCCGTCATTTTCAAATTTTCCTCTTTGTTCATGAAAATTCTTGCTTCTTCGACATTTTTTATTTCTTGCATCGTTAATGTTCCGTCTTGAAATATTTTACTTTCAAAACATACTTCCTCGCAAACTGCAAAAATGTTCATGTTCATGAAAAAAATTATCTTTTTGGAAGTTGCATTTTCACACCTTTTAAAGCGCTGCAAAAAGATCTTAAACCAGGTAAAAGTAGAGTTTTTATCATGGAACAATCTTCTTCGTCTTCTGTTCCTGGATGTGCAAGAGCATCCATGAAAACGTGTTCAATGACTCTTTGAATATACGTAATGACACTGACTTTTTGCATGTCAATTATTCCAGTGTATAAATCTTTTTGGAAACCTTCTTCTGGAAGTTGCTTGGATACGTTTATACTGGAAAAATATTTATTTTCATTTTTAGAACTCATTCAATTTATAATATAAATTATATTTATTATATATATATTTGGAGATGAATATTGAAAATAATTTTTTTATTACAAAATTTTTTCATACCGAAACATGTATATACAAATTCCTGTACAAGGAAGTTGCCAACCATCAGTCAAAAATAGTTTTTTTTTTGGAGGTTCTTTGATTTCACGTTGTTCTTTCGTTTTTGTTGAGCTGCTTGATTGAGCAGTTCTGGAGCCCAAAGATTTTACTATTGTCTTAAAATCAAAAGAAAAAAAAACGAATTTTCCTTAAAAATTGACAATTTATTTATTTTTATTTGTTTCATGACTTGAAGTGAATTTAAGAATATTATAAAATAAGATTTATTTTCAATAAATTTGTCGAATTTGCCAGATTGAATAAATTGACTTTTGTCGCTGAAAAATTACCACGTCGAGTGGTCGAGTTGTTTCGGGTTCTTCAATTTCCTGATAAAACCAAACAAGGGTCGCCCTCATGTGGGGCATGAACAACTGATTAATTTCGTCGAGCATATTGCCCTCGAAAACATGGTCCATTACTTCATGTCGTGGTAAGCCCGTGGCGTCCACCAGCAACTGGAACGCGAATTCCAGCCTGGGGTCCATTTCCCCACGACGAGCTTTTCTTTCGCATTCTTCGCGACGTTTCTATAATTATGTAGACTCGAATTAGTGGTCTTTATCATTTTTTTATACTTATATATTTATATTTTATATAAATATAAATATATGTAAATAGTTCCATATTATGTTATAGAATATTATATTATATTGCATTGTATTGTAGTGTATTTTACTGTATTGTTTTGTATAGTATTTTATTGTATTGTATTGTATTGTATTGTATTGTATTCTAGTGTATCGTATTAAATTATATTATATTGTATTGTATTGTATTATATTATAGAAATAATAAAATAATGTACATATATATTTAATGTACATTTTTTTATACTTTTTATATATTAGTGAAACATCGAAACAAAAGTAAGTTCACAAAGAAATGAAAATAATTATTGTGATGGGTAAGAGGCGTTGGCGACAAAAATATTTGGAAAAAATTTTTGAAAAATTTTTTTTCGTATTGTTCTGTTACAAATATACGAAATATTGAAAATTTGTAGAACACTTTGATTTCTAGAGTATCGAATTTCAGAAAGATATATAAAAAATTTACAATATTAGAAAACACATAAATAAGGAGGAAATATTAAAAATACTTGAAGTATAAGAAAAAGATGAAATTTTAACATTTACATAAACATAACAGAAATCTAGTTCCATTTTGTTTTATATTTATAGTGGAAAAATTTATATAAATTTTATACAGGATGTAAAACTCTGAAATTCGTAAAATAAAAAAATCTTGCAACTGAAACTTGATCGTCAAATATTATGAATTATAAATCCCCAAAAGAAATGTGTTTATCAAATATTTCTGAAATATCTGCAATCTTTACTATTTATACAATTTTGTCATATTTATTTGTATTTTTATAAATTGTTTCTATTTTTATGATATTCACTTTGGAGATTTCTGGAATTTGATGCTAAAGTATTGAAATTTACGATTATGAATTTCTTATATTTTTTATAGATTTCTTATTTATTTGCAGATTGATAAATAGATTTTCATAGTTCAATGCTTCAGAATCCTAATTGCAATAAATTTCTAGTATTTGTCATGATGTCTGAGAAAATCACATCTAATATACATATATTTTGAATATTTTACAGATTTTTTGTGTTTTCGTACTTTTTATTTAGAAAGTTTGTAAGATTTCGTAACAATTTTTGATTTTTTAACACATTTCTGTTATTTATTTACATTTTTATATACGTTTTTTTAGAATTTAATTATCTAGATTCCAAATTTCATGATCGTACGTATTTGTTTACATTTTTCAGAAAACAGTTTTTTAAAAAATTCTAATAATTTTAGTATTTATTCGGTTTGTTTATGATTCAAAATTATTTTTGGTGTTATCATAAATTTGTTTATATTCCTAGAATTCTATGCTCCAAAATTCAAAGTTTCTTAGATATTCAAAAATTTCTTAAATTCTTTTTCTTTATAAATCCCTGGGATGATACAATTTTTCAAATTTCTTTTTTCAACTTAATCCCAGCTAGAAATTCATACTTATCGTTATTGTGAACCAGAATTGCTATAATTTTTATGCAGTAAAATTAAGAATCATGAATTCCTTTTAATTTTGAGAATCAACAGAAAACCATTTATTCCGTCCTCTAGATTTCAGTTCATATATTTGTGATCATTTTTACCTATTTTAATAATTTTTTATTGTTATTTTTATTTACCACTCCATTTTTTAAAAATCATCATTATCAAGTCAACAAATTATTTTGTTATTGTTCACATTTTCATTGACATTTAAGTCCATTATTTCTATTTCCTCCATTTTCAAATGAAATAATTAATAAAATTAAATATTATTAATAACTCTGTCATTTTCGGGGTTCATCACAAAAAATTTGTGCTGCTTATACTTTCATTGATTTTGAAATTCATTATTTCTATTTTCTTCATTATCACGTGAAATAATTAACAATATTAAATATATATATGATAATTCAGCCATTTTCAAGAACTTGCTACAAGAAACTCATAGTATTCAAGTATTTTCCACCAATACCAACGAAAATTTTTGTTTGTCACCTGAATAATATCGCCAGTTCCTTCATTTTCACTTTCTTCTTCACTTTCAGAATTTTCAAGTGGTTTTGGAGCATGAACGAACATTTTGATACATCAACTCGATGTTAGTTAATACGAGAATGGAATAAAAGATTATTTATTGCTAAACTTGTGGCCAAAATTATTGTGTTTATTGCAAAAGCGCGCAAGTGTGAGAAAACGTTGTGCCAGGTCAATGTTTGTTTCGTGTCTGGCACCGTTTCTACTCGCTCTTTCGTGTTAAGGAACTCTCGCTCGTGTCAAAGTTTTAAATCAATGATCGAAATTAAGCATTTTTCTCAAGAAAAATTTTTACGTCTTCCATAATTTCCGCATATAAACAAAATCAATGGAATAATAATTGTAAAATTGTGAGTTGAAAATCGTTTTTTTGGATAGAATATGAAAAATTGAGAAATTTGAAAAATCAATGAACACTTTAAAATTTCATTATTGAATTCAAATTAATTTGAGAAGAGTATTTAGAGAAAAATACATAAATTGCAAGTGACATATGGAACAAATGAAACTGCGGTTTCATTTTGAAAAAAGCTCGTTCAACATTTTTGGTACCGTGCCAGCACGTGATTTCCTCTCGTTCATCGAGATTCGATGCAATGGAAAAACTGCCCAACATGTAACATAACACGTGTTTTTTTTTATTGTCCAAGAGGACAATGTTCAATGAATGAATTGTGGCGTTCTCTGAAATTTGTAGCGATGCAAATAGAAGTTCGCAGATTGTGAATTTATACGATTTCTATTGTTTCTGTTTTTTTCCATTTTACTTGTTGAAATGAAAAATGGTATTTTTACTGGTAAATTTGAATATTTGAGTTATCACTGATTTAAATTATTTTTGTATATGAATTTTTGAATTTTCTATTTCTAGAACTTAACGAAATTCAGTAAAGTGTTATTTAGATTGACGTATGAAATATTGCAAATTATTTTATATGTTACATATATATTTTGTATAAATTTTTAAATAAAATCGATTCATGATTTTCTCAACGTTTATGAGTAATTTGTTTTTAAATATAGGAATAATACCATAAAATAATTCATTTTATGATAAAAAAGAATCATTTTGCACAATAATCAATTGATTGTTTTGAATTTGTTAATTTAATGTAAATAAAATCTATCAATCAATTATCGAAACAATAAAATCCATTCCTAAATATTTTTCCAGAGTGAAAACCATTATTATTAAAATTGATAAATTATTATGATAATTTTTTATCAAAAAATTTATAAAAATAAATCAAAATAAATGATGAGTTATTTTCCATTAGACCATTTAATATAAATATAATCTGTGAATCAATTATCAATAAAATGAAATCAATCCTTAAATAGTCTATATAAAGTGAAAACGATTATTATGAAAATTATTAAATTAATGAAATAAATCATGAAAATCATGTACATGATTATTATATTAATGAAATAGTCATGTACATGATAATCTATAACAATTTATGCAAATGATTTTATTTTTTTTGTGGTTTAATAATAAATAAATAATTAATTGATATTGTATATAGTTATTTAATAATCAACAATATTAAATTTTTTGTTCTTACGAAAAATCAGATAACTTAAATTTTTCTTCCTACCTCGCAAAAAAATATAATTATTTAACTTATCTTCGTTTTCTACTAATGAAATTGAAAAATTGCAGAATTATAAACAATACGGACGAAAATAATTGGTATGTCTTTCAACGATCAATTTTCAGAGCCAATTTCTTAAAAGTCCACAATGGGAATGATGAAAAAAAAGAAAATATCTGGTATTTTTTATCGAAACGAGTCGCTTACTCTGGCTTCATCTTCGGTTTCCGCCATAGTTTAATGGTCCTTCGTTGCAGGAACTTTGAACGGATTGTAAAGTCTGTTTTACGAGCGACCTACGTTCTTGTGCAGTCGTTACTCAAATGCCAAATGCGACATTAACCGTGAGTCCTCTCGTACCAAGTACTAGATTATTGTCTGTCTCAATTTAACTTCCTTTTCTGGGTCTCTCTCTCTCTTTTTAGTCCTTTTCGCCCCGAAAAAGATCGGGTTTCGTGACGAATGCCTCGGAAATCTAACTTCGGCTGAAGTAATTTCGTTGGTTTTCGTGAAGAGTGATGGATGGGGGATCTTTTTTTTTTTTTTTTTTTTTTATATTTTTTTGGAGTGCTTGTAAAACGTTTGATGCACTTGGAATATGAGGAAGTTTTTGGGGAAAAAATGTGAAATGGATGGAACTAGACTAAGAAATTGAAAAAAAAATTGGAGTCGTAAAACAAGTCTGATTATGAATTTTTGGAGACTTTGATGATCGCAAAAAAGCATCGTGTATTTATGATTTTGATATTTTTCAATTTTTTTACGTTTTTTGGTATGGGAATTTCAGATATTGTGGGAAAATTGAAAATTTTCTGAAATTTATGAAAATTCGTTTAACGTATTAGAATTTGCCGTAATTTTTAAATGACATATTTTTCAAAAATCTTAGATATTTATTAAAAGAAGGAACAAATACTATCATTCATATTGTGAAGAAATTGTATGATCTAAGGCTTTTTTTAATATTTCGAATTTTTTAGAATTATCGATGTTTTTTAAGTTATTAACACTAAAATTTCATACGTTGTACATAACATTCACAAAAAACTATTCAATACCGTCAAAATTTTATAAACATTTGTTCAACGTTATAAGATTTTTCGTAGAATTTTCATTCGTTCCAAGTTTATTTAGATTTTAATTGCATTACTACATACTTAAGATAATTAATAAGTATAATATGAAATTCTATAAATTTCTCACATTTTTTAAAATTATCAACAATCCCGAAAATTACGAATATTTTTCAATGTTTCAAACTTTCGAAGTTTCAAACGTTACACAAAATATTCGCAAGTTTCCAAAGTTCATAAAAATTTCACCAAGTAATTAACGTCTTCAATGATTTTTAAATATTGAACGATTTTTCAGATTATTAAAAAAAAATCGAAGTTGTTTTGTAAACTTTAAAGTAATATGATAATAATTTTCTATACAGTTGCACAGGAAAATTCCTGTACATTTTTAGTATTTCCTCTACACCTGAAAAAAAATGACTATAAAAAACATGTTTAGAGTATTATAAAAATGCGAAAACTTTTTTATACTACTGTAAAGAAAGTAATTCACATGGATTTCTATTTTTCAAACAAAACATTGATTTCTGTTAATTTTTCTATTTTTTCTCATTTGATTATTTTTTACTGCAACGAAAGTAATTCACTTACATTTCGTATGAAAATTATTTTTTTTTATTATTCAAATATTTTAAAAATCTTTCTCGATCATTTTTATCTATTTATATTAAAATGTTATATTTTCCCAGAAAAATTTATCGAATATTTCTTAATTAAGTATTTTTATTTATTTATTTATTTTTTTTTTTTACTGAACAGAAAGTTATTCACCAATATTTTGTATAAAACTAATTCTATTTTTTTTTTCATTTTCTACTGTAAAGAAATCAATACACTTATATTTCGTATGAAAGTCATTCTTTTTATTATTCATATATTTTAAAAATATTTCTCCATCCTTTTTATTTATTAAACATAGAAATTTCATGTTTTTATAGACAAATTTATCGAAAATTTCCTAATTCATTTTCTTTTAAATTTGTTACTGTAAAGAAAGTTTTTTACCAACATTTAGTATGAAAATAATTCTGAATTTTTATTTTATACAGTAAAGAAATTAATTCACTCATAACTCGTATGCAAATAATTCGTTTTATTTTCCAAATATTTTCATAGAAATATTTTTCAGATATTTATCTATTCATTATTTTACAAATATAGGTCTTATTATTATTTTTATGTTTTTATATATTTTATCTATTTTTCTCATTTTCTACTGTAAAGAAAGTAATTCACTTATATTTCGTATAAAAGTTATTCTTTTCACTATTCAAAATTTTTTTCAATATTTCCCTATTATTTTTATCTATTATGTATAGAAATTTTATATTTACATAGAAAAATTTATCAAAAATTTCCTAATTATGAATTTTTTTTTACTGTAGTAGAAGTTATTTACCAATATTTCGTATGAATATAGTTCTATTTATTTTTATTTTCTACTGTAAAGAAATTAATTCACCCACATATTTCGCGTGAAAAAATTTTAAATATCGAATATCAATATATATATCGTTTTCCACTATTTTTCTCTATTTTATCTATTTTTATCATTTTCTATCATAAAGAAAGTAAATTCACCATATTTCTCAGAAAAAAATTCTTTTCGTTTTCCAAATAAAACGTTTCATTCCATTTATTTTTCTCACAGTGAGTTTTTTCCAAACTGAGAAATCGGTTTTCATTCTGAAAAAAAAAAAAATTTTCGAGAATCATGAAAAGTAATTCCAACCTAGAAACCGACGTTACGAAAGCTCCGCGAGTACAAGTTGACGTGCAGTCAGACGATATTGACTAATTCCAGTGCGGCGCGCAAGTAGTACCAGTCCGTATAAGGGCCGACATTCTGCAAAGGGAATGCATTAATAATAGTGTTTGCTATGGCTTTGAGCGAGTAAGCTCTTTCAGAAGACGCATTCACTCAAATCTTTACTACGATGCTTGCTTGCCTGAGTGACCTACATTTTAATCTTAGTTTATTTGATTCCCGATCGCAAAATTACTACCGATTTAAACCTTTTGAAAGAAAATCGAAGTGCAGTTTTACTTGAATGTTTTAGAGTTTGTGTGATTGGAATGAAATAACTTTGGAAATAATCAAGTTAGAAATCAATTTTTTTGAATCATAGATAAAATTACGATTGTAATAATATTATTTTGAATAATTTTGAAAACGTTTGATAAAAATGTTGTTTCTAGTTTTGAGGAATTGGCAAGAAATGATAATTTGAAAATTTGTGCGCTAAGTAATACTTTAACTCAAGAATCAACGTTATCACTGAATAACGATAGAAAGAAAAGTAGAAAAATTTGTTAGAGCTACATGGATTCTAAAACAGGAGTTTTGCATAACGGGAACTCAAGTCATCTAATTATTTAAATACTATGGAACTATGAAAAGGACAATACACTACAAACAAATGGTTTTGAAATAACAAACAAAATGTTTTTTAATTTTTCAAGGTTATAAATTTACTAGGCTGCAAAAGTAACTTTCGATAAAAGATGTGCGAGACGTCCGTTATTACAATGCAATAAAATTAAGGTAATGAAAAAAGGTTAGAGGGTTTTAGAAAATTAAAAAAAAAATTGAAGTACATTCTGTTATAATAAAAAAAATTGTTCATTATAGTTACAGGTATCGTTACGTGAAATTAAAATTTTGTTTCGTCAAAATGCGTAGAATGTCACCTAAATTTTCGTAATTTCTTAAAGATGCCATTGTACCCATTTGCGTTCGCTTGATTTCCCATTGTTCCTATTCGCGTTCGTCGGTAGCCCCTATTTGCGCTCGGGTGCGAATTGGTACTTGACGAGTCAGCCCGATTTCGCGCACGCAATTAAATAAATACATCCTCACAAACTATAATATTAGGTAACTCGCCTCTCTGCGCGCATAACCGAGCATGAACGAACACTCGTGGCTCGTACTTTGAAAATTGTAATTGGCGTAGAATTTTATCAATCGCGATGGAATACTTTTTGAATGAACGAGCATGCACATATTTGATTGTAGAATATGAAAAATACTTATCATGTTCTAAAATGAATGGAAGAAAAAAAATATCGCTACTCAATCATCAGACTGAGAGCTAATAGGGTCATGGGTGCGAATAGGTACATTCACCTTAGTGAATTATACTTTTTTCGGCAACGACAACAATTTTGTGCTTATCTGTCACGCCGCACGCGTAAGGCGAGAGTGAGGCAGGCTAAAAAACCCCGCGCACGCGTAAGGCGAGTGGTGAGGCTGGCTAAAAACCCCGCGCGGCTGCCTCCGCACGCGTAAGCCGAGAAAGAGGCTGTCATGTCACTCGGGACGTTACATTATAGAAACGAAATTTCGAAATGATGTATTCCAACAAATCGTTCAAACAAAAGAATTGTACATAATAAACAAAGTCAAATCATCACTCAGCAACTTAAAAAACCATGAAAAGAACATATGTTGAAGAATAGGAATTGTAAAAAAACTTGTTTTAATAACTCGTTCAAACAAAATAATTTGACGAAGACAGTGTCGAATCCTCGCTCAGCAGCCTAAAAAAACATGAAGATGACTTATATCTTAAGAAAAAAAATATTTTGATTTTCGTTTCAATAAATTGTTTGTATATATAAACGAACTTCACAAAAGCAATGACACACTCTAACTCAGCAGCCCAAAAAACTTAGAAAAGACATATATGTCGTAAAATAACAATCGTGCAAAAATTTGTTTCAAACAATTGTTTAAACGGAAGAATTTTTCAAAAGCAATTCTAAATCTTTACTCAGCAACCTAAAAAACTACTGAAAGGACACAAATGATATTTCATTTTGTTGTACATCATAAGAAAAACCAACTTTGGGAAAAAATCGTTAAATCCCAAAGAAACTACATGCGTTAACAGGACGTGAAAAGTGAGTCACATTTCATAGAGGCCAATTTCAATTTATTACAATCAGAATGAATTAAAATGATCGTATTCTTATCACTTTTTGCAAGTCACTGCTTAAAATATGTGTAGCTCATTGACCTGACGTTTTTTATCGAAGCATAGCATTTATTTAAAAGTATCCACACGATTTCAACATAATAGATTTATTAATCGATTTCGGAACATCGTTATCAACAAACGTTAATGTTCTTGAAAATCGAATTTATTTCTTTTTTTATGAATTTCCGATTGAGAACAATTTTCGATGATCATTTACGACTTGGATTATAACAAAAAAGTTAATATTTACTCACAAGCAACTGTCAACGCTCATTACAAGTGTTTTGAAAACCAGATAATCATCCCAGCTGGCATTATTGAAATTTTCTTCGATATAAAGTGTCCTGAAAGTGTCAATTTCGGTCAAATGGGCTCCGTTTTAGCCCACGAAATGACTCATGGATTAGATACGGAATGTAAGTTCATCGACTGAGACGTACATTTTCTCTCATTTTTTCATGTTCATTGCTTATGTTGTCTGTTGGAAATATAGAAAATTTTTTTATTTTCATAGATAGTACAGTAAATAAGAATACAGGTAGTATACAAAATATATGTTGAAATGTTTGATATTATTTCATTACTATCTAGTGAATTTTCTTTTTCCAAAAAGGCCTCATATGAGGAACTGTAGAGTGTGCTCAGCTCTATAACGACATCTGTCAAGCACGATAAAAATTTCAATCTTATCTCCGTCAGCGTTATCATGTGCAATTGAAATTTTTTATCTGATTTTGAGTAATGACATAATAAGCTTTGATAAAATTTCGATAAGGAGAAGATAAAACACATGTTTATGTAAATGATTATCATAAGAATGAAAAAAACTTGTTCTTGACTAATATTGTATATTCTTATCCAAGCAATTCGATATGACCAAAATGGCAATGTTACACCGTGGTGGGATAAAGAATCGAATGCGAGATTCGAAGAAAAAACCAAATGTCTCGTAAATCAATATAATCAATACAAATGGCATGGCCGGAACATCAGCGGCAGATACACGCTAAGTAATTTTTTTTTCTTACATACGTAATTTTTTATTTATTTTCAAAATGAACATTCCTACTTGTTCACATTGCAGATGAAAATATTGCCGACAATGGTGGCATTAATATCTCTTTTGATGCCTATTGCAAAAGTGACAAAAAATGCGTGGATAAAATTGCCCTTTCCCCTCGAAATATCACTCATCGCAAACTTTTTTACATTAGTTTTGCACAGGTAGGTCTTCATATTATTCGCATTCTGACGGTAGAAATAAATATATACACACACAATAATTTATTGTGTATCTTGGAGCGACGTTATGCCATTTGCAGGCAAACAAGATGTTTCCTGGACTTGTCTGCACTACGCTACGGCACTTTCAAAAAACATTGTCCTCCTTCAAAAATGGCATGCCTCCAAGATATGCAGGGTATGTATCTTCAGGGAACTCGTTTTTTAGATTAATGATATCGTCGATCAAAACTACTGCTAAAACTTAAAACATTGACTAACAATTTTCATCGTACAGTGAGTTGATCGATTCAAAAACTGACAAGCAAACGGAGTTTTTCGTCCATAGATAGCAAAACCGATATTGAACAATTTAACTGTAGACACACATCTTTAAAGTATAATGGAAGAAACTTGTTCCCTGAAATGCATAGAAATATTTTTAATTAAAAAAATTTATTTATCTGAAATTGCCGAGCAAGTGACTCATTTTCGTTTCTTTTGTCCCTTATACAAAGCATTCCTTTTCCAATCTTTGTCGAAAGACGCTGCAGGATTCAAATACCGGCACGTTATTCGAAAAAGATCGCCAAAGAAATACTTTGTAAGGCACAAAAAAAACGAGGATGAGTCACTCGCTCGGCAATTTCAGATAAAATAATGTATTCGATGACTCGAGGAAACACGTCATCCCGCCGAAACTTTGCTCGCCCAAACCTTCGTTGAAATGACGTGTTTTCTCAAGACATCCAATAAACTACTATTATTCTTTCACTTTTTACAGTGTCAGTGCTCTTATTATCCAAGATCCAATGCAAATAGTTTGTGGACAGATACTCACTCTCCAGTTGAGTTTCGCGTCATTGGAGCGCTGAAAAATTCTAAGGATTTCGCTTCAACTTTTAGGTGTCCAGTTGGGTCTAAAATGAATCCTAAAGATAAATGCGAGCTTTGGTAATTGCCTTATTGTCGACGTTACGGAATGATTCTGAGGCTCCTATTGAATTCCAATATGTTCTTCGTACACTTCTATTTTTGATTATAATCCAGAAAGTATAATGAATATTATTCGTTATTGCGATAATTTTTTTTTGTCGAATATGTGTTTTGATTTGCATTTGTAATTTGTACTTGTATTATAATTTTTCAAGGAAATAAATAAGTTTCGGAGTTGTGATTCTTTGGAACACAAAGAAACCACTTGTCGTCATATTTTTTATTCACAGACAAACAACGAATTTTTTAAATAATGTAAAATATGTTTTACAACATGCTCTGAAATTCTGATATAATTTATTTGGCGCCAAGTTTCTGACTTTCTCGACAAAGTGAATATTTAATTATCATTTGCTGTATAATATAATAATAGTTTTTAAAATATACAGGAAAATCAAAATCACTATACACGATTCAACTTTAAAAGTTGATGATACAGCATTCGTCATGTTTATATCGAGGTTGATCAATACTCAAAAGTTCGCTTTTTAAGGTTTTGAAATATGTCAAACAAAATTTATTAACTGAGAAAACGTTGGACGAAATTAAAGATCCCTAACTTATGACTTCTTTCGTCATAAAATGTAGAATGAATCGAGTTTTAAATCTATGATTTTTTTCTCTCGACTATTGTTCAAAGGAAAGAAACATGATTTTTTTTTCTTCTGCAATAAATAACAAGAAATTCTAAACGACTTTACGTTTTGTCGTATGTAAAAAAAGCAGGGTCGGAAACAGGTATAACAATTTTTAGAAACAGTAACTTGACAACAGGAAGTGAAGAGTGTGTCACGTTTTCGAAATGTCAATTTGTATTTATTACTATTAGAGTGCATTGAAGTGATAAGTTTTTCCTTCGATTTTTCAAACTAATTACTAGAAATATTTATGACTTTTTTAAACAAGGACTTTTTTCGAAATATTGAAAACTCATTAACATGATATACGAACAATATTGCGATAGAGACCTATTACTCTACGTGAAAAACAGTTTTATTAATATGAATAAACGTTCTGAACATTCTTCATTTCATAATCCATTTCTAGAGCACGTTATCAATAAATACAAATGTTCTGTATATTCATATGTATTTAGTTTTTCGTGATATTCCGGTTGAGCACATTTATGAATGATCATCTACTTCTTCGGAAATCATGTTTGAAGAACATTCTCAGAAAAAAAATTACGAAGCTACTGAATGATCATTTTGTAACATATAATAAATGTAACATAGCGTCAAATTCTAAAAGTAATGGCTATTTAAAAGTCTTTAATCATATAAAAAATTACTCATACAAACGTTTTTTGCAACGTCACACTTTGGATGCCGTATAAAATGCTGCGAGATTAAATCTATTGGTATTATTTCTTATCACTTTTTGCAAGTACCTGCTTAAAATATGTATGATTCATTGACCAGACGTTTTTTATCAAAGCATCGTATTTTTTCAAAAGTTTCCAGACGAATTCAACATAATATATATATATATGAATCAATTTCGGAACATCGTTATCAACAAAAAATGTTAATGTTCTTGAAATTCGAGTTTATTTCTTTTTTTAAGACATTCCGATTAAGCACAATGTTCGATGATCATTTACTGATATGGCATGCATGGTCAATGAGATTTTTGAAAAAAAAAATTATAAAGCATGTCCAAAATATTCAGTATGTTTTCACGTTTAGCCAAAACGAAAGTTTGATGTTGCCAACGTACTTTATTGCAAAGTTTGCGCATAAAATTCTTGAATGTTCGGTTAAAGTAGACATCAGCTGGCTGTAATTCAGATGTCGAACCGGCTGGCAACGTTATACATATATATTTGCACCATTTGTTTGTTACCAGTCCAGGAGTCAATTATTAAGAGACTGTCATTTTCGACAAAATCAAGAAATACATCACGTATCCATAGCTTTTCGATTTCCGAGCCCATTAAACCTGATCTGCTATATAGTATACATGCAAATTCCGATAACGATTGCTTTCGACTTTAGCTTTTTTTGGCATACCAGCAGGTTGGACTTTCTAGAATGTCCTATGGATTTCTTTAGGAAACTTAAGACGAAACATATCATAATGAATCGAATTTTCTGATATAAGACACATTGACAATCAATATAAAATGGAACATATATAAATTGCTTCTTAAATCAAATACAAGCATGTTAATGATAATTGATTAATATATATGTATTAATATATATAATATTAATATAATATATATAATATTAATATATATAATATTAATATATATAATATATATATGAAATAATATATGTTCAATAAATTGAATGGAAAAATATCAATCGTCATCGTCATTGTGATATGGAAAATTCATTATGTTGTACTAGTATTGTAGTATATCGCAGTCAAGAATAGTTGAAAGGCTGAATTTAAAAGTCGGACGACTAGAGACAGAAAACATGGAGTTTCACATCTATCTGTCTTTCTCTTATCCGACTTTTATATTCAGACTTTCAGTTAAAACACTGAAATAATGTCAGATACAGTTTTTTCGTTCCCATAAACCCCCTTAAAACATTTAAAGGCCAGGAAAATCAATAGGTTGAAAAATCCAATTCAGTCATGATGGTCAACTTTCAAATCCATTTTTCGGAAAAAATCGGAAAGTTCAAATGGTACAGTCGAGTTGGTATTTAAAAAGACTACATTGTGGCATAGGTGGATTGGTTCAATCGCTGTGACCCATAGTGATGTCTCCTTGTCAGTCGAAAAATTTCGCAAAAAAGTTTTTTGTCATGAAAAAAAGTAATTTTATTCAATATTATCAAATAGTCATTTAAAATGTATTACTAGTATTGAAAACTTTTATTCTTCTAAAATAATAATGGAACAAGAATAATTAAAAGTGCTGATATATAATAACTATAATATTTTGTTTTTCCTTTTTAATTATAATTTTACCAAAATAATGACTGATTAAAAGTTTTTTACGATTACAATTTTCTGAAGAAAATCGAGGTGGAGTTTAAATCGAATTCGTTTGTCAAAGTTTGTGTAATTAAAATGGAGTAGTTTTAGAGATAATCAAGGAATAAATTGCTTTTTATACAAATAAATAATATTTTGAAAAATGATAAGAAAATTATTCAAAAGTTCTATGCAGTTTGCGGAAATTGAAAACAAACGGTATTTTAAAAATTCGTGCGATGGGTCAAAAAATAGCAGGAAAAAGTTATTTTTTATGGAAAAAAGTGATTATATTGAATAAAATCAAATATTTTTCAAAAAAGTAATGCCGGTTTTAGGACTTATATTTTTCTAAAATAATGATGCAACAAGAATAATTTAAAGAGTTAATATAACAATAACATTTCGTTTTCCTTTTTTAATTACAATGTCACCAAAGTAATTACTAATGAAAACTTATTTACGATTACAATCTTCTGAAAGGAAATCGAGGTGCAGTTTTAATTGAATTTCTTTGTCAGAGTTTGTGTGAATAAAATGGAATAATTTTGGAAATAATCAAGTCATAAATCACTTGAAGTCACTTGAAGTTTTTGAAAATCGAAAAGAAACGATAAGTTAATAATTTTCTCATTATTAGCGATACATTACCAGTTTTTCAGAGTTTTCTTGTTCTTAAACAATTGAGACAACATAAATAATTAAAATAACTACTGTAAAAAAAACATGTTGTTTTTTTTAAATAACAATTCTACTCAATTTATGTTCATTTCATATTATTGATATTTTGCATCTCTCCTCTTTTCTTTATAAAAATTAAACTTGTTCTACTTTTTGTTAATAAACTCTGTATTTTGAGCATTTTCACTTGTTAGAAACATAAAATTGAGAATTAAAATTGTAAGCTCACGTAAAAATGAATTCTCCTGAAAAAACATACAAAAAAATACTATTCGAAGATAGGTATAAAATTCAACAATAAAACGCAATATTTACGAATCAAATTTACTGATATCAATAAACGTGGATAATTGCCATTTATAATAGAGAAGCTTAATGCCGAAGTAGCCTAACTCACGAATCGCGAATTTCCTCTATAATTTTTCAAAAAAACACCAAGAAAATGTTTCGAAATGTGCCAAAATTGTCCGCTCGTCAAGCTACTTGAGCATAACACCCTTAAAATAAGCGATCACTCGATATTCGCAGTCATTTTCTAACCCCCCCCCCCACCCCCTCCCTCCCCCTGAAAATCCCAAAAGCAAAAGCGCGATTTTTCGTAATCAGTCGACGAAAAACGAACCCTAAATCCTAAATTCCGCGGTGAAAAAATAAAACTACCGAAGGCTCTCCGAAAAATCCTATCACGTCTAAATACAGATTTATTTACACACATAGATAAACTCGAAAAAATGACGGTTTTTTTCATTCTCCGATACAACTGTTTTTTTTTCCAACTTTTCGTACACCTACCACACCTAGGTTTATATAGAGAATTTCTTTGGCCTATTTTCGCACACTGAGTTCTCGAAAATGAAAAATCCTGGATGTAAAATGAAAAACTTCGTTGGGTCTCTTTTCTTCCTTTTTTTTTCGTGCGTCACGTACATTTTTAGTTTTGTTTTGTTTAACAACCAGTTGATATTTTTAACAGCGCGCC
Source organism: Platygaster orseoliae (assembly GCA_030522825.1). NCBI lineage: Eukaryota > Metazoa > Arthropoda > Insecta > Hymenoptera > Platygastridae > Platygaster > Platygaster orseoliae. Next base: position 40,083 of record JAPYZL010038649.1, read on the forward strand.
TTTTGTGAGGTACGTTTAAAAAACTAGTACAAAACTAGCGGCTACGTACAAAAATGTAATTAATCGTTTTCGTGATAACGAGGGCCACCCCCTCCACCCCTCCCCCTTCCCCCTCCCCCTACCAACGCGTAAATGCGAGTGGCCATTTTTTTTTCATCGCCTCGTTTGTTTTTTGCACTTTCTTCGTTTTTTTTTCGTTTTTTGGGACACTTCTTTTTTTCGTTATCTTACATATCATACAGATTTTTTATATTTTTAGTGGTATTTTTTGCTTCTTTACAGTTTTTTAGTTCCAACGATTTATTGTCATTTTTAAGACTCGTGAGTTGGGAATTTCTTTTCGTCGAAAAATATATGGGGAGATTTTTCCATCTTGATAAGGAGATGGATCTTTTTTTTTCAATTTTTTTGTTGGGTATGAACGTGATCGAGTTTGGGTGTTTAGGGGGGACTTTTCGTGGCGTTGGTTTTTTTTGAGAGTTTTTTTAAAGAGCTTTTTTGTAAAATTTTTAACCTTGTGTTACATGTTGTGGTTTTTGTGTAAAAAAATTTTGGAATTAAACTGCATTTGTGTTTGAAAAAATGTCCTTGTTTTGGTAAGTTTTTTAAAAATGTCGAAAAAGCACAAATCTTCTTTTTTTTATTGTGAAGTTTTAAGCAGACTTCAATAAAATATGACGATGAAACAAATTCTACAAATTTGTAGAATTTTTGATGTCTCACAATTATTTTTAAAATTAAAAATTGAATGGACTAGGACTCTTCAAATTTTCATAAATTTGTTCAATTTATTTGGATTTTTTTTATTTTTGTGATTACTTACAAGTTTTAAATGTATTCAAAAAATAAAAGAACATGGATGTGATTATAAATAGAATCTACAAAACTAATTAATCGTTTTCTGATTATTTATAAATTTTGTATATTGATATTTTACAAAATACTGACATTTTATTACTTTTATAAATATTTATAATTGCACACATGGTAAAAACTACTCTAAACTAAAAAAAAAGTTTATGAAATCAAGTTTTCCAGATTTTAATTGAAAAATAAAATAACGAAGTTAATGTGCAGTTTTTGAGGTTTCAGGAATTTGTTGAATTTTTTGGAACCATCAACGATCTTCAAAATATTCATGATTCCCTAATTTTTCAAAATATAAAGAATTTTACGTATAACAAACTTCTCAAAACTTGTTAACTATAATTTTGAATTCAAAGAAATAAAAAAATTGTAACAATTTCGAAAGTTTACGACCATTTCATGAATTTTTATTTCTTCTTCGAAATTTTCAGAACGATTGACAATCTTGAGAATTTTTAATTTTTTCTCATGTTCCAATTTTTCCGAAATTCCAAACGTGATTCAAACTTTTCAAAACTGCATAAATTTTATAATAATTTCTAACTACAAAAAATTTTTCGCGACTTTACAAAAATTACAAGTCTTTTTGATTCTTTATCAATTTTATGAATTTTTATTTATTCTTCAAAGTTTTAGGAATGATTCACATTTTTCAAAATTTTTAATTTTTCCTCGTGTTTGAAGATCTCCGAAATTCGAAACGTAATTCAAACTGTTAAAAGCTGCACAAATTTAATGATAATTTCCAACTTAAAAGATTATTTTATAACTTTTCATAAATTTCAAGTCTTTTGAATTCCTAATACATATTATGAATTTTTATTTACACTTCAAAATTTTTTGAATGATTGAAAATCTTGAAAATTTTTAATTTTTTCTCATGTTTCAAGTTTTCTGAAATTCAAAACGTAATTCAAACTGTTCGAAACTGCACAAATCTTATAATAATTTACAACTTCAAAAATTTTTCATAACTTTACATGAATTTCAAGTTTTTTGAATTATTAATAAACTTTATGAGTTTTTACTTATTCTTAAAAATTTTTTAAATGATTGACAGAGTTGAAAATTTGAAATTTTTTCTCATATTTCAATATTTCCAAAATTCAAAAAGTAGTTTAAACTGTTTAAAACTGAACAAATTTTATTATAATTTCCACAACAATTTTTTGAAACTTTACATGAATTCGAAGTCTTTTGAATTCTTCATGAATTTTATCAATTTTTACTTGGTCTCTAAAGTTTTTATAATGATTGACAATCTTGAAAATTTTCAATTTTTCTCAAGCTTCAATATTTCGAAAATTCAAATCGTAATTAAAATTTCTCAAAATTGCACAAATTTTTTAATAATTTCCACCTAAAAAAAATTTTCGTAACTTTACATAAATATTAAATCTTTTGAATTCTTAATAGATTTTATGAATTTTTACTTATTCTTCAAAGTTTTTAGAATGATTGACATTCTTGAAAATTTTTAATTTTTTCTCATATTTCAAGATTTACGAAATTCAAAACGTTATTCAAACTATTCAAAACTGCAGAAATTTGATAATAATTTTCAACTGCAAAAAATTCATCCTAACTTCACATAAATTTCAGTGATCAGTGAAATCTAAAAAATTCAAGTACATATCCTGATATCAAAATTTAAAGGTTTTTCGTACTTCAATATTATACAAGTTTTTCAAATCTCAAATTAAAACTCATCGACAATTTTCACCAGAATAAAAAAAAAATTCATGCAAACATAAAATTAAAAAACTCCCAAAAACCTCCCCTCGACCCCAAATTCCCTAAAACATACGCCAAAAGCTCCAAAAAAAAGTGTCCCCGCAAAACGAAAGAACAAACGCGCCCGTTCATTTTGTATTTACATCCGTGATATTAAATTCTAACGCACGGAACCACTACGATCACAATTACAACGACCGTAATTACAATCATAGTGGCTCCCCATTCGAATTGCAAAATATTCCTGAACGAAATTCATAACCACAGCTCGATATTGCAAATGCTCTTGATTGCGCTACGCAAAGATTTATCAGTAAACAGTTAATTCGTTACAACACGTAGATTTTTCGAATAACATGTCTCTTGGGCAAAAAAAGACGTCATTTCCTTAAAAGCTGTATGTACAAAATAAGTCATTTACTGGGCACAAAAAATTATTCACGAAAAAAAGTTATATTATTAAAATAAATAATTTTCTCTGCCCTAATAATCAACGAAAAAAAAAAAACTCAAAAAATCCATTTCACGAGTCGTTTGTTGCCCCCGAGACTGAAATATCTTCAGAGAGCGTTTTTTTATGTAACAATGTAGAATCCTCGGCGCAAGAAAATCTCATTACAAAATTATGTTGAAAAATCATCGGTCTTGAATAACGGCGATGTACAAAAGCGATGACGACACTTTTCGTAAGTCGCGAGACTTTCTTGAATAATTGAGTAAATTGTTCATCTACGCGAATTTTTTTTTGTGATTGATATATCGAGTTTTTCTTTTTCGTGAGCTTTGTTTTCGTTTGTTTTTAAGCCCATCGCGTGGCTACTTTTTTTACGGAGAAGGAAGCGCGTCGAAAAAGCTTATAATCTTCAACTACGATTGCAGGCGGCGCGTCGCATTCGTGGAGCTTTCTCCGATAATTGACCATTAGATTTGTGGTATTTTTTTGTTAATTGTTACACTTTTCAGTCATTCACCCTGGAAATTTCGTACGTTAGATGAAGGAGAAGAATTTTAACGAAATTCATTAATTCAACTTTTGAAATAATTATAATTACTCGTACTCACAGGGATACATCAACTTTCACTTTTTTCATGAATTCCAAAAATGAGCTCGTCCACCCCTTTTTCTAATTACCAACTAGAATAATCACTTTTGTGTATAATCATCACATCATCCAAATAATCATTTCAACTTTTTGTCACTAGCGATAAGACATTTATTGAGCGTGCCCTTACCACTTGAAACAGGCAAAGGTTTTATTTTATACAGTTATATTTTCGCTGCTCGTTTCCTATAAATCACATGAAATTGAGAGTTTCTTAAAGTTCAATTAGGACGAATGAAATTCCTCCCAAAAAATGCACTCATTTTGATTATTCTGAATACTATGAAACTCGAATATTTTCATCGAGCAGCACTTTCAGTAACAAGTCTAAAAATTGAGCCAACGCAAATTTTGCACGTCTCGGCGTTTCGTTTGAAAATCTTGGAAATCGATGTATTAAATTTTTCAGAACATAAATTTTCTTTTTTTATAAAACGATGCGTAATTTCGCGGATTTTCGAGATTTTCAACCTAGCCAGTGACGTACATTTTAGACATTGTTTACGTATATTCAATGTTTCCAAAGCAGATTGACTTTGGATTTTGCAAAAATTTCTGCTTTAATGATCTCCCAAAAAATGAATAGATGTGAGAATGTATGGGTTTTTGAAAAAAAGGGGGCGTTTTGGGTTACTGTCAGGGCTGGATTTAGAAATTTGGGGCACGTAGGTGGTTTCGAAAAATTTGAATTTCAGCAAGTTGGAGAATTATATGCATTTACGAAAATCAGGAAGTGGGGAAAATGTAGAATAATCGTAAATATGTTCAAATTTGAAAAATTTGCAAATTTAGATGCTTAACAAAACTGAATTATTTCGAAATTTACGTTTTTTGAAACGTTTTAGTAAATTGTAGCAGATTTAGCAGACTGACATTCTGAAAATTCACTAAATTATGTGAAACTCGAATATTCAAGCAATTTTTGAAATTGTAAAAATGTAATTGATAAGGGAAATTCGAAAAAATGTCAGACATTTCAAAATTTCGGAGATTGCAAGAATTTTAATATTGTAAAAATTTACTTTTTTTCATGCATTTCATTTATATAATTTTCAATGATTACTAAAATTAAGAAATTGTGTCACGTTTAAAACATTTTGCAAATGATAGGACTTTCGCAAAATTCATAAATTATCAGTAGTCTGAAAGTTTGAAGATTCATGGAAATTTTCAGCGTTTGACAATTTGCAGTGAAGAAAAGTCGACCACATTTATTAAAAAGTTTATTCAAATTCAGGAATTACGAAAATAAAGATGTTTCGACAGTATTAGCAATTTTATTTTGAAAATTTTGGTTGTTACGAACATTCCACAACATTTGAAAAATGTCGAAAATTTTGGAGATTGCAAGAAATTGAATACAAAGAAAATTACACATTTTTATAAATATCATTTATAATCTTCAATGGTTCATAAAATTCAAAAATTTTGTCACATTTGAAACATGATAATAATGATTATACTTTCGAAAAATTAATTATCAACATTTGGAAAATTCTCCGAGTTGGAAAATTTAAAGATTGAAGTTAATTTTAAGCTTCTGAAAATTTGCAAGTACAGATCGTTGATAAAATTAATAGTTATTTATTTTAAAATTGGAAAATTATGAAAAAAAAAGTGTTTCCCACAATTTCAGCAATTTCATCTCAAAAATATCAGTTATTCCGAGAATTCTGTCAAAATTTGAAAAATTTCGAAAATTTCGAAGATTTCAAGAATTTCAAAATCGTAAAATTTACTCATTTATATGAATTTCATTGATTATCTTTAATAACAACTTTAATTTGAAAATTTGGTCATATGTAGAACATTTTAAAAACGATTATTCTTTTAAGAAATTCATTATTATCAAGTTGGAAATTTTGAATATTCATGAAAATTTCAAGCTCTCTGAAAATGTATAATAAAAAATTGTCGATAGAATTTATTAAAAAGTATTTCAAAATTTATAAATTATGAAAATAAAAATATTTCGACATTTTCAACAATTTTATCTCAAAAATATCACTTGTTTCAAACTTTCCGTTAAAATTTGAAAAATGCCGAAAATTTCGAAGATTGCAAGAATTTTGAAATCGTAAAATTTACTCATTTTGATGAATTTCACTTATAAGCTCAAATCATAACTAAAATTTAGGAATTTCATCAAATTTAGAACATTTTGAAAACGATAATACTTTTTTGCAAAACGCATATATTAAGTTGGAAAACTTTTCGATTTATAGAAATTTGAAGCTTTCTGAAAATATTCAAAAAAAATTGTCGATATATTTTATTAATAGATATTTTGAAAATTATAAATTATGAAAATAAAGATATTTTGACAATTTCAGCAATTTGATCTCAAAAATATCACTTATTCTTAACATTCTGTGAAAATTTAAACAGCTTCAAAAATTTTAAGAATTTCGAAATCGTAAAATTTTATCATTCTCATGAATTTCATTTATAATTTGTAATGATAAATAAAATTTAAAAATTCCATTACATGAAGAACATTTTGAAAACGATAATACTTTCGCAAAATTCATTTGTTATCAAACTGGAAAATTGAAAAATTTTTGGAAAATTTAAGCCTTCTGAAAATTTGCAGGAAAAATAGTAGACAAACTTTATTATTATTCATTTTCAAATTAATTAATTATAAAAATAACGAGTTTTCAACAATTCAAGCAATTTTATCTCAAAAATATCACTTATTCCGAACATTCTGTCAAAATTTGAAAAATTTCGAAAATTTCGAAGATTGTCAGAATTTAAAAAACGTGAAATTTAAATATTTTAATTAATCTCATTTATAAAATCTTTAATGATAAATAAAATATAGAAATTTCGTCACATATAGAATATTTCGCAAATGATAACAGTTTTGCGAAATTCATGTACTATCAAGTTGAAAAATTAAAAAATTGATAGAAATTTTAAGCTTTCTCAAAATTTGCAAGTAAAATAGTGGACAAAATTTATAATACTTATTTTCAAATGAATAAATTATGAAAATAAAGAGTTTTCAATAATTTCAGCAATTCTATCTCAAAAAAATCACGTATTACGAACATTCCGTCAAAATTTGAAAAATGTCGAAAATTTTGGACATGTTCGCCGTTTCCTGTATAGACCTTAAAATAAAAATATCCAAACCTGTAGGATTCGTTATTCTAAGTTAAATTATGACTTGAAGCGCCTAAGAATTTTCATCAATATAGGTATTCAAAAATAACAATAAATAAACACCATTCTCAATCAGGAGATTTACCTATTACAGTATAAAACAAATTATACTACAACACATACCAAAGAAATATTTAAAATTCCGTTTCTCTTAGCCAAAACGAGCTTCAAAACGTTCCTTCAAAATTTCTCTCCTATTTCACCTATTCCGTTAATCCAGCCCTGTTCATTATGAATGCAAACGAATCAAATAGATACATGATATCTCTGGAGAAAATTCGAGAAATCTTCGAAAATCTGTACGATATTAATTGTAGTTGTAGTATAGCATAGATAATAGTGGATATAGACAAAGTAGGGGAGTTTGCTCCAGGAATGCGGCGCGCGTACTAACTTATCGCAGCGTTTGTCGGCCGTTTGTTGCGGAATTAGTCGTCGTCATCGAGGCCGAGAAGTTCCGGTGTGAGCCTTCTGCGACAGCAGAGCGTCATGCAGAGGACGCGTGCCGCCAAGCGGAACTGAGGGCTCAGAGTGCTGAGGATGACCGCCTTCCAGAAGCTGTTCGCTACGCCGAACCACACGACGGCGAACTGCAGAAATGGCACCTGCAACAAACAACGTTTTCGCTTGTTTGAATATCAATATTTATACTCCAATGAGAAATCCGTATCTTCCGCAATACAGCTATTAAGACTGATTGGAAAAAATGCCTTTCTGATTTAGTGGAACTTCTTCTACGCTACACTTGTCTTCTACACTACACCGGATGGTAAAAATGAACATATTCATGGCTGAGTGTACTATGATATACGAGAAATTGTAATAACATTCTATGTTTTCCTAGTATAAGGTAATTTTCTGATATATAAGTAGAAGATGAAGAAGAATTCACCTGAGGCGGTCCGTTAATAATACTATAGATGCTGAGAGTGGCGTAGGGAGCCCAGGACAGCCAGAATGCCACGACGAGGACGAAGGACATGATGTGACTAGGATTGCTGAGATTCTCCGAGAGGGCTGTGGCGTACTCCTTGTCGTGCATGGGCTCGCCCGAGCGCAGTCTCCTCATCATGGAGAATATGTAGGAGTAGGTATAGATGATGGTTATGACCGAAGGCCCGAGTATGAGGATGCCCAGGGTTATGGTGTACGCGGCCATGTTTCCCCAGTCGAGCATGCATATGAAGGCCTCGCGGTCGAAGATGGGCTTGTTGAAGCCGAGCAAGGGCGGGCAGCACATCATCGCCACGCTTATCCAAGTGAACGCCATCCAGCACTGGCACCGCGTTTTCGTTTGCACCGTCTCGTACCGAAGTGGCTTTCTTTAATTACGATTACAATGTTTTTTTATAACATTAGTTTTTAATTTATTCTTTTTAACAAATGTGAAGAAGGAGATTATTCTAACTTGAGATTGATTTTCTGGCAAGTTCAGGAATCTAAGTTTTATGCAATTTAATGAAGTTTCATGCAATTTCAAGAATATTTTTATTTTAACAACTTTGATTTAAATAAATTATTTTGAATTGAATGAAGTTTTCTTGGAGTTAAATTCATTATAGGCATCAAATTCACTCAAGTTCCGAATGCAATTTTATGAAGTTTTCTGCGAGTTACTTGTCTTGATTTTTTATTCTTTATTAAATTCCCGGTCGCTATTGGTCAGAAATTTAACTTTATTATTGGATTATCGATGGATGTTTAAAAAGACATACCTTATGGCGAGGTATCGATCGACGGAGATCCACATGAAGGTGCTGACGGATATACACCAGAGAGTGACCTCCAAGTAACCGACGAGTCGGCACACGATGTCCCCGTATACCCATCTTTTGACCAAGGCTGGGTACACCGAGAGTGGAACTATGAACAAACCGCAGAGCAAATCTGCCAACGCTAGGGAGAGTAAATAGCAGGTCATCACCTCGGAGGGACCTGAAAATAATCAATTTTTCAATCATTTATTTTACAATTGTAAATAGTATGATGACGTGACGATAATTTTTTTTGATTGGGTATGGTAATATCCGAAACATAATGCCCAAACCACAATGTCCAATAAGTTATATGATGTCCAAAAATATTATAAAACCAAATTCTGCTGATTTTGGGAAATATTTTTTAGATATAATATGTTTGAGATATATTTGTGAATGACATATTTACAATTTACAATAGTATTATATAAGCAAGAATAAAAAAACCAGGTTAAATGCAAAATACTATCAAAGTTTTTTGATTAATGTAAAAAAATGAAAACAAGGAAAAAAACTTATAAAATTGTAGTTCTTGAAAATTGTCGTAATTTAGAACAATTTACGAAATTTGTGGATATTTTCTGAAACTCCTGATTCTAATTGAATTCTTACAATTATATAACATCTTTGTGAGAAGATTAATTATTGATTTCGAAAAACTTGATAATGATATGAAAATCAATTGCTCAAAAGTACCACGTAAAAATGAAACAATCATTAAACTCTAGCTTAACCGAACGATTACGCTTTTTGACAAATTCTCAACACTTCTCAAAGTCATATCATTCTCTAAATTATTTTTAAATTCCAAAAATTTTAGACTGTATCCGTATGATAAAAACTTTTTTGACCTTATAAATGTAGTATATTCCACGATCTCTGTAATTTTTTTGAGTTTAAAAATTTTTCACAATACACAAAGTTTATCAACATAATCAGCAAATTAACAAATTATCCGAATTTTATAGAATTTACAACAATCTGGAAAATTATCTTCCAGCTTTTTCATTTTCTTTATATTTTAACAATAGTAATTAAAAAAATTCATTTAAATTTCTGTAACTTTGAATAATTTTTCGTAATTTTTCAATACTTTCAAGTTTTTCGAATTTTTTTCATAAAATTAAAAAAACCATACACTTTTCCAAAAGATATAATAATGATCAAAATATACAAGATTCACATTGTCCACATATAAAATTATCGACTATTTAGAATTGTCAGTTTTTAATTTTTTTTTAATTTTGAAATTTGAACATAATAAAAATTATTCAAGGATTGAAGTTAGACTGGAATAATAAACAATTATTATATTAAATTAATTCCAGCAATTTATTGCAATTTTTTTTAAACATAGGTACAAATTGTAGGTCTTGAAAATTGTCGTAATTTTGAAAAATTTAAGCAATTTGTCGAAGTTTTCTAAAACTCGTGAATTTAATTGAATTTTTACATACATACATAAAATTTTTGTGCGAAGATCAATTTTTTGTTTAGAAAAAACTTGATAACGATATGAAAATGAAATACTCAAAAATAACCATGCCAAAGTCAAACAATTAATAAATAATTCATTTTATTTTAACCGAACCATTGAAATTTTGAACAAATACCTAACATTGCTCAAATTTGCATTATGCTCTGAAATATTTTAAAAATTTTAACAGTTTTAAACTGTCGTACAAAGTTTTGTGTACAAAGTTTTTTAACATTATCTGAAATTCAACAAAGTTTTCGAATTTTATAGAATTTATAACAATCTGGAGAATTATGCCAATGCTTTTTCATTTTCATTATATTTTAACAATAATTATTAAAAAAATCATGAATCATGTGTAAGTTATTATAATTTTTGTAATTTTTGAGTGCAATAAAGTTTTTGATATTTTTTCAATAAAATTAAAAAAGGCCAAACACTTTTCCAAAAGGTATGGTAATGATCACAGTATACAAAATTTATGAACAATCTCTGTAATTTTTCGAAATACTTATAATCAGAAAATTTTTACGGTTTTCCAATTTATTCAAAATTTCGAAATTTCGAATATAATACTAACTATTCAAGAATTCAAGTTAGACTAAAAAAAGGAAATGTGGACATGAAATTAAATGCACATAAAATTTTTTACAATTATATAACATTTTTTTGCGAGGATCAATAGTTGATTTCAAAAAACTTTATAATGATATAAAAATGTAATCAATCAATTATTTATTTCTACTTTAACCAAACCGTTAAAATTCTTGAAAAATAAAATTTCTCGACGTTCTACTATATTCTAAATTATCTTAAAAATTTTAAAAGTGTTGGACTATATCTGTATGATGAAACATTTTTTGGTGTAAAAAAATGTTGTATATTACACAGTTTCTGTAATTTTCCGAAATTTCCAAATTTTTCACGATGTATAAAGTTTATTAACATTATCTCAAATTCAACAAACTTTGAATTTTATAGAATTTACAACAATCTGAAGAATTATCCAAATGCGTTTTTATTTTCTTTATATTTTAACAATAATAATGAAAAAAATTCAGTACATTTCTGTAACTGATAATAATTTTTTGCAATATTTCAATACTCTCAAGTTTTTGGAATTTTTTCATATAATTAAAAAAACTATACTTTTTTCCAAAGAATATGATATATCACAATATATAATATTCATATTGTCTACTAATAAAATTATGGACTACTTAGAAAATGTTTCGTTATTTAATTTTTTCAAAATTTTCATATTTTAAACATAACAAAATCTATCCAAAGATTTCAGTTTGACTAGAATAATAATAAAATTTGGACATTAAATTAATTATTGCAATTTAATGCAAATTTTTTCAAAATAGAAATTGTAGTTGCTGGAAGTTGTCGTAATTTTTAACGATTGAGGAAAGTTTTAGAAATTTTGTGAAACTCCTAATTTTTATTGAATTTCTAAAACTATATAACATTTTTTTGCAACGATCAATTTTTGATTTCAAAAAACTTGATAATGAAACGAAAATGAAATACTCAAAAATCCCACACAACAATGAATTAATTATTACATTCTAGTTTTAACAAGAACGATTAAAATTTATAATATATACCTAACATTTCTCAAGGTTACATCATTCTCTAAATTATTTTCAAAATTTCAAAAATTATAGACTGTACACGTATGATGAAACATTTCCTGATATTTATATAAAAATATAATATATTACCTACACGGTAACTGTAATTTTTCGGATTTCAAAAATTTTTCTCAATGTACAAAATTTAATAACATTTTCTGGAATTCAACAAACTATTCAAATTTTATAGAATTCACAACAATCTGGAAAATGTATCCGATGCTTTTTCATTTTCTTTATATTTTCACAATAATAATCGATAAAAATTCATTAAAATTTCTGTAAGTTATAATAGTTTCCATAATTTTTCAATGTTTTCAAGGTTTTGAATTTTTTTCGTAAAATTAAAGAAAACCATACCCTTTTCCAAAAAAATGATAATGATCGCAATATAAAAAATTCATATTGTCTATTTATAAAATTATCGAGCATTTAGAAAATTTTCAGTTTTTTGATTTTTTTCAAAATTTTCAATTTTCGTTAGAAACACTATTCAAAGATCTACGTTACAGTAAAATAATAAGAAAATTTGGGCATTAAATTAGATGAACATAAAAATCTTTGGTCATTATGGTTTGGACATTATGGTGTCCTACAATTTTTTTCCTCATTTGAACGATCCATAAATATTTTGAATCATTTTTCAAGATTTTCGTTTCATGTATTATCAAATCAACTCGATACTATGATTGAGGTGATAAATTTTGGATTATTTTTTGTGTTTTTAAATATCATGCAGAAAAATTTGAATAAAAAAATCACAAGTTATGGAATAAATTTATTTACCCCGGAAGTTGAGGTAGGTGGCGATGATAAGGAGATTCGAGAGTATGATCGCAACCGAGAGTACGAAGATGAACCCCGCCTGCATGAGAGCCTCCAGCGAGGGCTCCTCCATGCCGCCCCCCCTTCGCGCTGCATCCCCCCACCCCTTGGGTGCGCTCAACCTTCACCCTGTCCTTGGGATCCTCCACAGGATCCGGTCCCGTTCTTGCCAATCACTTTCGCTAGCTCGATCTCCTGCCCCCGATTTTCCACACTTTCCCACCCCCCCCCCCCGCGCAGCCACCTCCCCCTCTTTTTGATTTTTCCGGGAGTTTTTCCACTTTATCGTGAGCTCGATTTTAAAGAAGTTCAGGCTCTCGTTGAAGCGGTTGAAACGGCTGGTGGCAGGGTCCGCGAGTTAGGGGAGGATGTTTTCCTTTTAGTGGTTCTGGAATTTGAGAAAAGTGGTGTTTTGAGTGGGTTTGTCGTAGATTTTTTGGGTGAGGAGGGGTTTAGGAGAGAGAGAGGCAGGGAATTTTTTGGAAAAAATCTGTCCCGATTTTGTTTTGTTGGGAATCTATGAAAATAATGAAAAATTTTCAGAACGCTATATAACAGGTTGGCTGATAAGTCCCCGGTCTGACACATAGATGGCGTCGCTAGTATTAAATGCATATTATTTTTATATAGTACCAACCTTCAAAT